>JAMWET010000695.1:0-196786 GCA_024036415.1 Prochilodus magdalenae
AGGAAACGGTGTAGAAATAAGAACAAGATGCGATAGCGCAAATTGACAAACAGCACGCTCAGGTAACCGAGGCAAAATGGAGAAAGAACCAGAAAAGCACGACGACAAAGCGGGGCAGAGAGAGAGTTACACTCTCTCCCCCTTTGTTTTTGTGCTTCAACTCTTGTGCTTTTCTATGTCTTTTAGTGTGTTATGCAGCTTTGTATGCAGTCTTTGGAGACCTTTTTAACTTCCAACATCCAAGGGGCCAACAACCAGCATACAAGCATTGACAGGTGCACCATCTTGCTCAGCTACAGGGGTTGGACAATGAAACTGAAACACCTGTCATTTTAGTGTGGGAGGTCTCATGGCTAAATTGGACCAGCCTGGTGGCCAATCTTCATTAATTGCACATTGCACCAGTAAGAGCAGAGTGTGATGAAGGGTTCAGTTAGCAGTAAGAGCACAGTCCCTGCTCAAAAATACTGCAATGCCCACAACATTATGAGTAGGACATACCAGAGTTCAAAAGAGGACTAAAATGGTTGGTGCATGTCTTGCTGGCGCATCTGTGACCAAGACAGCAAGTCTTTGTGATGTATCAAGAGCCAGCGGTATCCAGGGTTAATGTCAGCATACCACCAAAGAAGGAGGAACCTCCACCAGCATCACGTTGGTGACCTGGCCACTATCCTGACAAGAAGGAATGGCTTTAAAATCCCTCTGAACCACTGTGCAGGACGCAGTATATGTCATTCCCAAGACCAACTGATGCTGTATTGGCCGCAAAAGGAGGCCCTACACCATACTAATAAATGACTGTGGTCTAAAACCAGGTGTTTCAGTTTCATTGTCCAACCCCTGTAGCTCCACCTTCACAGGGCATTGCAGTGGCTTAGATCACATTCAGATTTCCTTAATACGTCCTCTTTCCCACCAACATTTAACACAAACGGGTTTATGGTTGTTCCCAGACATTCCAAATACAAGATAACATCCTCACTACAGGAGACTAGATATACAGACAGATAGACAGTCTAATTTCTTGTTACATTACCTTTTAAATTACTCACTACACTGCAGGGTTTATTATGGCTTAGTACAAAAAGCAATGCAGAGATGCAGTCAGTAACAAGCTAAGGTTAACAGGGCAGTTAGGCTTGACTCTGTACTGAACCAGAAGGAGGCAGAACAAGGGGGTTTGCTATGGTTTCTGCCTTTTCTGTATTTAATTGTTTACAGTAAAATGCAGGCCTTTGCACTATGTGCAATGCTTTCCCTAGATTTAATACATTAGCGTGTGCATGCTTACAACATCGCCCCGTGACTGGATGTTTGGTCTGACCCTTAGGTAAGTAAGCAAGTAATAGTGTTTTAATGTCACTTTTGTGGTGACTTTTCAATGTCAAGAAAGCTAAAGCTGTCTATTCTGTCTTGTTTTCACAGTAAGGGGTTCTCACACCTCATTGCCTGCCCAGCACGGATGCTCAACAAGGGACTGGAACCTTTTACAGAATACCAAATTGATTCCCATTTCTGGAATGGCCACTAAGGGACATGCAGAAAGAGCCCCACCCCCCATAGCTGGACCCTTATGTAACTTAACAATAATGCAGTCGGTTTTGCATGCGCTGTTCATGTAAGATCCTAAATAAGAGTAGGTATGATGCCATAAGCCTGGGATTTTCAAGCAGCATAATACTTTTTGCCGAAACAGAAGAGAGAACGTACCCATTCATACGTTTAGAGTGCATTAAGTGAGTAATCCGTGTCTGCAAGGGCAAAGCCTCGCCTGATGCTTCTTTTTCACAGCAAGTGAAAAGCTAGGATTTCACTCCTTGCTGTCTCTAGTATGGGATGAGCATACCAACACCGCGCGAAGCCCTGCAGAGATCATGACCACAGTTTCCGTCACTATCTAAACATCCTCTGAGCCATGGCGCACCTCATTGTACCATCATAACTCAAACCGCAACATCTGAGCGAGAATTTTTTGTATCAAGACATGCACAACAGGCAGCGCCTCCTGAATCTCATTCATCTTTGACAACATACGAATTAGAAAAGAAGCTGAACAAAACAATCCGGCTCTCACACTCTCTCAACTTCACCTCTATCAAATGAAGAATCTGTCGCAGTGGGAGCATGTAACCAGGCGACTGATGTTTATGTGCATGAAAACAATTAGCCCGCTGCAGTTGGTACCATGGGCCTGTTGTTTGTGGAGTGTAAGTACATTATTCATTAAAGAACAGTAAAAATAAACCAAAGCTGACTGGCTGTGTGGGTGTGTGTGTGTGTGTGAGTGTGTGTGTGTGTGTGTGTGTGGGGGGGTGGGGGGGTTTGTGACCGTGTGCGGTGTCGTGGTGTGTTATGTAGTTTCAATTTGCGGATGCGGTTCGATATCTGCTTGTTGTTTCTTGTCTGGATGTGCACTTCTTGGTGAGAAGAAGTTTTTTCCATGGAGACGGATTTAAGTCAATGAATCTCTATATCTGGATCTGGTCGGAGGTAATTTGACTGTTAACACACACACACACGCACACACACACAGACACACACACACACACACACTACACAACACACACACATCATATCACACACAGTCACACACACAACACACACACACACACACCATTGATGCGCTAGGGCGGTGGTTGTTTGACTGACTTGGCAAGCTGAAACATATTGGAACAGTAAATGTTATTACTGTCTGTATTCGCATGAACTTTCTGCTGGTATTTCAACGGATATGTGAGATATAATTACATTAGAAGCGGAGAACACAGTAGCTTACAGGTGCTTTTCATATCAGCCATGGTGATTTGATCATTGGCATGACTGTTGTGAAAACACTGCATATCTCAGAAATATGAAGTGTGTGTTTTTAAAACAGATGGTTCACCAATAATGCCATTATTAAGAGCATTTTACTATCCATCTCTGCAATTCTCTCCTATCTGATGTCCTGCGGACCCAGAACAAGTGTTATTAGTTGTTTTCTAATTGCTATATCGTCCTCACAGTCAAACTGCTCGTACAGTCAAACCGGACAACTGCCAAACAGCATTTAAATAGAAAGGCACTAAAAAACCAATGCATTTACTATCATCTCTATGCAACTTTGTTCGAGTGCCGAGGCTAACAGGACCCCAAGGAACCAACCGGTGTTCAGGTGATGTCCTGCGGTGACCAGAACCATGAGTGTTTATCATAAGTGGGCTTTTATAATGCTATATGCGTCTTTATGACACAGTATTTGTCTTGTGTGCTGTCTCTCCCTGAGTGTAAGGAGGGGGTGAATGTGCTGAATGAATGTCCAGAATGAAACTATGCATGATGAGAATGATGTGTAATCGAGCCGGGGGGAAACGTGTGACAGGTTAATGTATTAAGGTGTGGGACTTGTTTTAGAAATATTGAGTGCTTTAGCCTCAGACCCCCAGCCCAGGTAAGGCCCATGGTACACGCAATACCGTATATTCAGAGAAGCTGTAAAATGCTTTACTTCTCAAAAAATTACAGCCAAGTTTTCTGGAGCTAATTAGCAAAATTAGCTTACCAACACTATTTGCTAGCTTCGATCAAATGTGTGCCTGTGAGTACATTTAATAGGCATCATGGTTGTGCCAGGCTTTCATATTTTGCAAAATCCCAGTTAAATGGAAAAGCTCAGTGTGTCAACAAACGTTTGATATGGCTGGCTTGTAGTGATTGTATCTGGCTATGCAAACCGACTCCCCACAGCACCACCACCTATAAGGACAGCCCTGTTGACAACTAATAGCAGTATTTTAACTTTAGAGACATGCTCAGTGTTTTGCTTCTATCACAAATTGCTTGGCAAATTCCTTAACGCCTTGAAAGCAGCATCATCTTCTCACTGCAATGTTTACCACCGTTTCTATTCTACAGACACTCAGTGATTAAGACGTTTGGGATCCTGCGCACTCGGTTTGTTTGGGTGTAATACGTATAAGGATGTTCTCCTATGGCTCTGGCTCTCCTGTGTGGTCTTTGACATTCAGATGAGATGCAGATGCATGCAGGCTTCAGCCTCAGAGGCAACCGAGCTTAATGCTACAAATCATATTCAAATCAGAATGTTGCTGTCAAAACCTCAACTAAAGAGGAATGATGTGGGGGGTGTTCAGTCTCTCTCTCTCATTAAAGAGACTGAGGTCACTGTGGAGTAGAGGGGGGTGAGGAGCAAGGAGAGGAGGCTGGAGGGGAGGAGAAACACGGTTTACTCTTTGTCGTGCCGGCCTCCCTCTGCCCCCTTTCTGTTGGTTTAAATCAGAAAGCACATGAGCTCTTTATTAAAGTATTAAACTCCTGCTGGCTCTGCCATCCTGCGCTCTTAAAGGCATTTCACGGTTGATAGGTAGGGGCATGGAGAATGTAAGTAAGGACGAGTGGTAGGGGTCAGAAATCTCAGAACGCCTAAAGGACACTCTGAAACTCCTTATCCATTACAGAAACAGTAGCCCCTCCCCTTAAAAAGCATTTTCTTTCTTTCGTTATACCTCTCTTTCTGCGTATGACCATCTATATACAGAGAGTAAGCGACTGTAGTGCTATCCTGAAGCTATCTTCTAAATAAATCTCCCATGCCAAAAGCCCATGACATGTTCTCTGTTTAATTCTTTTTGTATTTATGTACGGTATCGGCACTGTGCATGTATATATGGGTGGGTCCTCAATTAGGGGAACGTCTCTGTTCTCTGAGCTAATATTCAGCAAAACAGTAAAACAGCTGAGTAGTTTTTCTTGAAGTTAGATCATAGCAGATTTAAACCTCGCCTCATTAGGGTTCCTTTACTTACTTTTTATGTGTGTTGAAAATTAAAAATCTGCATCTGAACATTTACTTTCTATTAATTGTCCATAGAGAGCTTGTTCCTTTTGCTTTTAAATATAAGTAATTAAAATAAATAATAACCTATTACATTCATAGACCTACCGCTCAAAAAAGAACGCTGATAAGAGTGACATTTGTAGGGCAGAAGAGGGTAGGACACACCCCGAATGACTTTAAATTGCATCTGTGTATGAGTTAACCATGTACAGGATGATGTAGTAGTTGGTATGGTGTAGTGGGTAACACCCCTTCCTCCTGTACTGTACAGTGTGGTTCAATCCCTTGCCTTGATAAGTGCCCTACCTGATAGTAATAAGAATCTGTGGGCAGTGCTCCTACCTTTGCTAAGCTGCACAATGAAATGAACAAATTGTATGTGCCTGCTGAATACTGTAAATGTAAATAAATTATAAACATGCACACAGTGAACTAAACTGCAGGCAATTTGTTTTCACAGCACACAACAGCTACACCTGAGCTTACACAATAGGACATCCAGGATATTCTTTAGCAAACTGGTCCACCCACTTGGTCCTTCATAGATGTGTTGGATTTCAATTAAGTTGTAAAAAAGCACACACTGAGCACATGTGCAAAAACATTTTTTATGTTGTAACATCAACTCCAATCGAGTTACCTGGGATAGCCAGTCAATACAGGAAGCCCTGAACAATGGGTCCCCGGTGATCATACAGTGGTCCATGACAAGGTTTATTTGACTTTGGTAAGCTGGTAACAGACTCGGCAGCTAGTGTCCTCTTCCAAACACATTGAACTATACAATACTGTAGCATGGTATCCTTCATCCACTCAGTGTTGATACTACCATGTGATTGGAGAATAAAGTTACACTGAACATGGCAAAACTGGTGGGGAAAACCTTTGACAATCACAAAAGGGACATTGACTTTTTTTTCTACATGGTGTACAAAGCTCAATCATTTATTTCTTAATGTATTAATTCATTTCTATTATTAATTTATGTTTTTGCATTTAAACTGGTGGGGAAATCCACCAAATTGACAAATGAAATTCACAAATTAGGGACATTGACTTTTTTTTTAACCTACATGGCTTTTTCCACCAAGGTACCATAATACATAATCAAGCTCTGAGAGAAAATCAGTTGTATTTCTGTTTTAATGTAAATAATACTTCTGTGGTGATATGTGTTATATTCATCCCTACTTCATTACCCAGTATCCCTTGGGGCGGGGAGAAGTTGCGTTTTGTTTCTCCTTGGCAGGTTAAGTCAGCACTCTGTTTTGGTTAGCTAAACAATAAAGACATACGAGTAACTCTCCCTGCATGGCGTTGGGGTTATTTCATGACAACTTCTAACTCGTTTCTTTTGGTTCAACCTATAAAATTTTTTTATGCATTTACATTCCTCAATTTGCTGTTTTACTTAACTGTGAAAGTATTATTTTAATTATATATGCAGGTATTTATTTGTCTGTGTTAGGCAAAAGACTTCAAGACCAACGTGTGCAAAATTAAAAAACCAGGAACGGTTTATTTATAACCAGGCAATCTCAGCAAGCACCAGAAAACAGCGAAACAATGGGAGAAGCTAAATCAGAGTCAGGGACAGGCGGAGGTCAGAAACAGGTACTACAAGCAACAAGGGCAAACAAGTTTACTGGGGAAAACCAAAGAGAAAAAGCAGAGATTCAAACCGGAGAGTCAGAGCGCGAGCAAAAGGGATTAAGCGAAAGAGTAGTCGAGGAACGAAGGGAGTCGGAAACCAGAATATGATACGAGAAAAGACCGCTCAGGATTGCTAAACAACGTGTGGCAAACCGTGTGAAACATAGCCTTAAATACAGGAAGTAATTAGATACAGCTGAAGTTAAAACTCGGGCGACCTAGAGCGAATCACGGAGTCCGAACGGGGGCGCATAGACATGACGTCATCGAGCGTGGCCCTCTGGGAAGTGGAGTCCCGAAGAGCGGAGAAGCCGGGGAGACGCGGAGGCGGGATAGTCTGTTGGTTTGTTCAGTTTTACTATACATTGCTGTTTGTCCATGGAGACAACATGAGTCAGTCAGTCCACGCCTGCTTCTTCGGTATAAATCAGGAGAAGCCAGAGCGCCTCTTTCTGTGTAAACAAGAATTGGTGCAACAAATGTTCTCTCCTGTCAAAACATTACCCTGACAACTGGCAGCTATTAGCATTAATCTCTGAACCACAATTCTCTTGTCGTTTTTGCTGAAACATGCAGCTATTCATCCTCAAGTGAACACACAGCGGCTGCAGGCTGATCAAATGACTTCTGAAGACAGCCAGTTCAAATCCAAAAATCCTATCCTTGTAACTCCCCACTAACAATATACAAACTTCCAAAATCCAAGTTCAAGATACCGCTGCACAAGCAGAATGCTGACAGACCAGAAAGGGCCCTGTAGACAACCTGCATATTTAAATCATTTTAAAGTGTATTATCAAACATTCTGCACATCTGAACATCCATCCTTTCTACTGCTGAGCACAAGCACAATAGCATTCAGCACAATGATAGCATGTGAGACAGCTCCTGTCAATAGAGACAGGCATGCTGCTTCACTGCTGAGCAGCTACTGAGAGAACAAAAGCCAAGTCAACTGTATGCTAACTTGACAAAAGATAAAAAGTCTAAATGGAATGTGTTTTAGGAGCAAACCAGTTCTAAAACAAAAACAACTTCCAGTTCATTCTGAGGGTAAAGAAGCTCTTCTTCATCTCTGTGTGTTGAATGTTTGTTCCAAACATTTCAAAATGAAAAGTCCATTTATATTAATCTCCTTCTCTTCTCATCTATAATTATATATGTGTCTGGCATGAATTGGAGTCTTCTAACATTATTCATTGGCACATCTCAGAGATCTCTTTAATCTCACTTGCAAACTCATGTTCTTTCATTAGTATCTGTACTGTGACTTCAACAATGAGTGCTCCTGCTGAGTTTGGGTTCCTCTTAGAGTTTCAACTGGTACTTTTAGCTTCATTGTGAGGGGTCTTGACCAGGATTTCTGAAAAGCTGCTTTGTAACATTGACTGTTGTTAATGGAGCCATATAAATAAATTAATCTGACTGTTTTGATCAACTTCTACATGACTGATAAGCATATTGTTTACATTATCCTTACCATTCAATCACAATTTTTAATAATATAATGCCAAGTTGGCTGTAGGCACACACTATACAGCCAAAAGTTTTCACTCACCCATTCAAATAATTGAATTCAGGTGTTCCGATCACTTCCATGGCCACAGATGTATAAAACCCAGCACCTAGACATGCAGACTGCTTTTACGAACATTGTGTGTAATGTTTGGTGGAGGAGTATGGTGTGGGGTTGTGTTCCAGGAGTTGGGCTCGGCCCGTTAGTTCCAATGGAAGGAACTCTTAATGCTTCAGCATACACACCAAGAGATTCTGGACAATTTTATGCTAACTTTGCGGGAACAATTTGGTGATGGCCTCTTCCTGTTCCAACATGACTGCACAACAATGCACAAAGCAAGGTCCATAATCACATGGATGAGCGAATTTGATGTGAAAGAACTTGACTGGCCTGCACATCCTAACATCAACCTGATAACTTTAGGATGAATTAGAGCGGAGACTGCAAGCCAGGCCTTCTCGTCCAACATCAGTGTCTGATCTCACAAATGCGCTTCTGGAAGAATGGTCAGAAATTCAAACATTGTTTATCAATTCATGAAGTACTCTAAGGCTGTACAGAAGACTGACCTGGACTTTGAAACTGCATGTGGAAGCATCTTCATTAATTATTTGAGTGCTATAAAGTGCAACAGTTGTAAACCATAGCTCTTCAAGAAGCCAGAAATCTAAACACTGAAAAAGGATGAAGAAAGACTGATGGGAAATCTAAAGACCTGACACTAACATCCTCTATATGCAAAAAGGACTGCCAAAAGGAAATACCAACAAAGTGGTACAATATTTAACTGGCATATGGCCAGAATTACCAATCCTGGTGGAAGTGGAGTTGTGGGTTGGTGTAGCTCAGCGGATAACACCACTGCCCGCCAGAGAGCCACCACCACATGTGGGAGACTGGGGTTGGAATCCCAGTCTGGGTGACTATGCTGTGCTACACCAATAAGAGTCCTTGGGCAAGACTCCTAACACTACATTGGCCTCCCTGTAATATGATTAACCTTGTACGTCGCTCTGGATAAGAGCATCAGCTAAATGCCGTAAATGGAGTTACATCTTCGATGGGGTACAAACTGTCAGCTGTTAAAATGGACATATCAGCCTTTTTGAATGTCTGCTTGTATTATTATGTGATCTTTGTGATTGCTCTATTAAGACGCATCCAATGTGGGAAGGGTAGCAATGAAAAATCCTTTTGACCATTAAGATTTGTTCCTTGATTAATTAGCTTCCCAAATCCTTTACTAAGTAAGGCAATGTGCCAACCGCTTCTTTTTGAATCAGAAATAGCACATATTCATCCAGTCTTCAGTATTTATATCCTAAAAGACTTCTCAAACTATAAAATAAAAAAGCATGGATAATTTGGCGAAATTGATATCATTTCTTCTTACCCCAAAATTAGTTTCTTTAGTTTCGAGCTTGAGCTGTTAGGCCAATGCTGCTAACAAACACTGAAAGTCAATAGTTGCCCAAAGTGTTTCCATAAATACATCCCCAGACCTCTCTCTCTACTCACTCAAAATTGGATCCACGTCTTCATTCAAGTCGAGCAGACAAGTCGATGTGGTTTAGAGCACAGTGTGACTCACTATGAACTATATATAACAAAAACATTCATCTCAGGGTAGCTAAAAGAAGGGAGTCATTTCCTTCTTTCCCGAGAACAATTTGGCATCATTCTACACAAGACTACACTATATGCTACTATAGGTATAGAAGCTAAGCAGTGTACTCAGACTACACTTTAGAGAACCACATTTTTCTACACAAATGAGCCTCAGTCATATTCGATTGTACATGAATGCATGCATGATTAAATTCATCAGTTAAATGTTGGATCCACCAGTGACCCCCTGCACCACCTCTTGGCTACATATTGCATGACAGTAAGTAAGCACAACAGAGCACACAGAGAACAAGGTTACAGTCTTCACTGTAAACATCAACTGAAAAATGATCACCACATATATGGAGATTTTCATGGCAACTTAAACCTCTTGCTAGATTGTAGTGTCTTGCAGAAACACTTCTCATTGTGTCTGCAGTGATTGGTGGTAATGCACCAGACTCCCTGTAGATTTCATATGCCTGTAGAGTCCTCATTTTCCTGGGTTTGTCATTCTTCAGTATACAACTTGTATTTCTCTTATAGTAAGTAAGCTTTAGGCATTGCTCTCCTATATACAACATAGCATCATTTAACAACATGACCCATGCACCCCAGCCTCCCAGAGTTTGCACGATTACACTGGAAAGCAGGATGTTGTGTGAATGATGTTTCCCTTAGTAAAAGTAAAAGCTCACGTATTGAAGTAATATGAAATAAATACATGAAGGTTTTGGTCTGTGTTGGTGCTGCAGACTTCCAATGTTTTTTTGCATTGTTGGCCTAGAAGCTCCAGTTCTAGACTTTGGACACCAAACGTGTCTAGTCTGATTAAGTGTGTCTGGGGAAAGATGTCTTGTAGGATCTTCGTTTTTGCTGAAACAATCCATGTTTATATGCTTCTCAAGCTTAAATTCATGTTATGGTCCTACTTACATTCATCTCCACAGTGCTGACAGTATCGATGTTGTGCAGGAATCTATGAACTCGTTTTTCTCCAACTAGCATCTCTGAGCTGTAAACCATTGTTGAGTTTTGTTTGAGAGTGTGTTGTTAGAAAACCACAGGAGAAACACCTCACATTTATGATTCCTGGTTAAACTGGGAATTATAAATGATAGAATGTGGAATCTGGTACTGCATGTGTTTATGTTTTAAATAAAGGGTTAGTTTATGTTAAGTTATTTAACAATAGTTATTACAAATGTTTTTTTTTCCTCTGAAATTCTGTTTATTGTTTGCAAGGATATTTGGTCATTCTAAAATACTGGGACCAAAAATCTCTTTCTTTTTCAGTTTTTTTTTTCCTTTTTGATAAAATCTCGAATGGTGTAGGAATCAGGTCTATGTGAGGGTTTGTCAGTGTCAGTGGCATCAGAACTGGCGTATCTCAAACCACACCAAGTAGTATTCAACACTGTGTACTTTAATGACAAGCCACTTGACTTGACTAGTTAGATCTATCTTTGTTTACATGTGTACATATATATATATATATATATATATATATGAATATATAGACCTTCACATTGATGAGGTAACAAAATGTTTTTCTAGTTGTGGTTTTTGCATTTGGACTCTGTGACTATTGTGAATGCCAACAAAGCAGACCATGTAAAATGAAAACAAATCAATCAGAGCAATAGCCAAAGAATATACTATGTATAGACAGACTGTCTTCCAAGCAATCTATGCTTTCATAACAAATAGGAAGCTGGACCCAAGTCACTGTCCACAGAGATACACAGGTAATCTTCTCCCTATCAGCTTTTTGTTTTTCGGAAAAGGCCAACAGCCTAAAAGTAATTTAGGTTTGTCACTGTACATAGGCATAGCATCAAAAGATTAATAAAATCAGGAGACATCTGTATGTGTAAAAAGCAAGGCCAAACAATCAGTGTGTTGTAATAGCGTAGCTGCATAATTGGACTGGCCTGTCTGTAGCAGGATGCTGTAACACAGTGATAAACATGCTTCTGGCCCAAGTTTCTTGGAACGTGTTACAGGTGTGACGTGTGAGCATGAATGGGAGTTTGATGGGTAATATTTTGCACTGCTTTTTGAAGCTTGGTTTGTATTATCTGTTTGGAAGCACATCTGTAACCGTTTGTAAACATTCTGGGCTGGAACCCTTTTACATATGGAGCTTTATGTAATGGTGAATAAAGGTGAGTGAGATACAGCCTCTGAGTCTTTCTCCTGGGACAACCAGGAGGCAGAAGATTTCCCTCAGGGACTGATGAGAACAGGGTACAGAGTCAGAGGATGCTACATATTACACCCCCCACTTCTCTCCCACTCGTACTCAATCCCTCTCTCTCTCTCATACACACACAGCTTTTCACAATACTAGTAAGCTTATTTCCTTTAATGGTTTGCAACAATCTGACATACTAGGAAGACTGATGCACAGCAATGAACATAAACAAAAAACCAAACTGAAATTCAGGACACAGCTGGTCAAAAACTAAATGCCAGTGTGCTTTATTTGAACAACTTACAAATATAGATTAAGTAACTGCCTCGGTGTAAATACAACTGACATAGACCTAGTGGGCTATTTTCATTTTTAACTGCTTGCTAAATAATGATAGATAGATAGATAGATAGATAGATAGATAGATAGATAGATAGATAGATAGATAGATAGATAGATGGATAGATGGATAGATAGATAGATAGATGGAGGAATAGATAGATAGATAGATAGATAGATAGATAGATAGATAGATAGATAGATAGATAGATAGATAGATGGATAGATGGATAGATAGATAGATAGATGGAGGAATAGATAGATAGATAGATAGATAGATAGATAGATAGATAGATAGATAGATAGATAGATAGATAGATAGATAGATAGATAGATTAGGAAATTAGCAGCCAGTAGCAGTTACACAATACAGCACAGTAAAACAAATACAAACAGTTAACACTAAAAGTTGCAAAATTATGAAGATCTAATGCTTCAAGCTGAATTCCAGAGCACTGTTGCATTGCCGAAGGGAAGCACATGTGTTAGGCACGCGAACATGACTTTGGAGCTCTAGCTTTTTGGAGTTTATTCAGGGGTTGTGGTGGTGGTGATTGGTTTAGCAGGATGAGCCAATGTTATGACCAAACTACAACCGTGTCCAACAAAGACACATGTTTGCTATAATAACTTTAACATAGATGGTAAAACAGTTTATTACTAAATGATAAGATTTAGTTACACAATATTATTCTTCTGTTTCTGATAATAATCTGATTTCCTTTAAAGAATTTCATCAAATCAATTTAGCATGTAAGCTAAAAAGTGTGTATGAAGAACCATGTTTGAGTGTTTTACTGGTGATCTGCTGATACTAATATCATTTAAATGTGTCCAGAATGAAGGAAACAAACAGCGCTTTTAATCACTGACTTGCATTTTTATTATTGTTCAAATGATAGGTT
This sequence comes from Prochilodus magdalenae, assembly GCA_024036415.1. NCBI lineage: Eukaryota > Metazoa > Chordata > Actinopteri > Characiformes > Prochilodontidae > Prochilodus > Prochilodus magdalenae. The sequence continues at coordinate 13,062 of JAMWET010000695.1, forward strand.
TGGTGCAGCTGGATTTTAAAAAGTAATTTAATTTATGACAGTATAAGTGATAGTAATGATTGGTGAGCACTGACAATATCTACACATGTATCAGCACCTCATCAGCAGTCAAACCTTTTATATGTGTTTTTAACAATACTTTACTGAGTTCTGCAAAATAACACCCAAAGCAGAGCCAACTGACGTCTTAAGCTAAATGTGCTTACCTAAATAATAAAAGACTTTCCCAAATCCAGTTTATTTAGCTGCTCCCACATTGTAGGCCAGTGCTGTTCTTCTCTGGTTTCCCTTCAAAGCTGGAACATTGTGGTGGTAGAGAATGAATAAAAATGCTACACACTTACCCACACAGATTATTCCTCTGCCAGTCACGCTGCTAACACTTATCTGCTTGAGGATCCACTGATACTGTTGAGGATCTACTGATACTGGTGCCTCCTTCACTCTGCTTTACACCACATACAGACAGAGTGGTGGCAAAATCAATGCGATTAAAAAAACTTTTGTAAGTAGCATAACTTCATGGTACACAATGTTTGTGAAGGGAAGAGCAAAGGCAGTCCTCTGCCTGATGATAATTAGGCCTTGTTCTGTGGTTGTGAAGTTTAATAATGAAATAAGTCTCTTAGAGGAGTTATTAAAACAGAGGGAAGAAAGAAAAGACTTTTAATAGACTTGAATCTGTGAGACAGAGGGGCGTCGGAGCGATCTGAGCCTGCGCGTGTCAATCTGCTGTTAATAACGCCAACCCAAAACAGTCATTTTCCATTCATCAGCTAAGCGAATCCTCCGTGTGAGCATCTCTGCTGGCTTTTATATTATTCTGTGAGACAGTGAGCGCTCTCTGGAGCCTGTCTCTCTCTCACACACACTCTTTCCAACAGAAGAGATTTTCTCACCCAGCAGCTCCCACTTCCACTCCTCTCTAAATAATTGAGAGCCCACCAAAGCTGAGCGCTTCTCTCTGCCTCACTGTGAGAAAAGTCCTCTGAATGGCTGATTATCTATTGTTGAGGAATCCCCCATAGCTTATGCTTGTAATAACCAGTATAAGTGTGGTGTTGAGCTATTGTGATATTTATCCACAGGGCTCCAGCTGCAAGGGTTCGAAGACTGAAAATATTAACCACTACCCTGAATCTTATTCCCACTCTTAGGCCCGCTGCTCCAAACAGCTGACAAACACCTGCTATATCCTATTTCCTCTGTGTTCTAAATGCCTGTTAACCCCTATGAACCTGAGGTTTATTATTCTTAACCAGTGTGGGCTTATTACTGAGTTATTAATCTTAAGGCGCATTGTGCAGTAACTGTTATGAATTATTCAGTAAGTAATATGTATGTTGCATAATTACAAGAGTAAGGGACTAAACTGTCCAAGCTCCAGCCACAAATGCATTCCTTTTGTAGCCACTGACTCCTGGCAAAATAATGGCAGTCACAATCCTCTCTCGGTACTGCTTCCTTATATGTTAAGTGAAAGAAAAACTTTGGCAAAGCTCCAAAGAAAAAAAAATAACGGGAGCTTGAGATAAGCACTAATGGTATGTCTGAATTATTAGATTTTACTACATGGTTTTAACCTAAAGCTCAGTGTCCAAAGCAGAAACACACAAATTATTGTTTTAATCTTCTTTCAAAAAATAAATAACGATACAGAACAGTTAGTCAGTTCAGCTAACCAAGTTTCTTTTCACTGTACTAGCTATTGTTTCATTTTCAGCAAACTTTGAAAAGTGTCTCTCCTGCTTATAAAACTGAAAAAAGAGAGTTCTAGTATTAGCATTAGCATTAGCCTTTCAGAAAGTATAGCTTCTGTCATGAAAACGTCCTCCTTATTAGACATTAATAAACTGTACTGTATGTAAAAGTTAACAAAGACATCTAGAATCCAGTTTTTGCTATTAATTTCTCACCTGTTGGTAGGCCACTTCTCAATATGTGCAATGAGCAGTGTGGGAAGCCAGTTTTTGTTGGGATTATGATGTGTACCGTATACCATGTCTATATTTTATATACTATAACACTTTTAGTTGTGCTGCAGATGTTTTTGGTGCTGATGCTGCAGGTAACATGCGATAAATGTTTGACGGATGTAGTGACAGTAAAGAAGTACAGTAAGGAAAGCAGCACCTCTACACATTTATTAACATCATTGCTAGGTTAAACAGGCTTTAGAGAGCATTCAAAAATCCAATTCAAGCTATACCTATAATATACCTACATTCTTAATTTTCAGTCTATGTTTATTTTGCCAAACATCATACTGTTAAAATGGAAGGAGAAAGCCTGTGTGTGGTTAATGCCACAGTGTGGGGAGTAAACATGTTTCTGTACCTACACACACATGTTGTGGGGACATTTCTTCTTTGTAAATGAGAATCATTAACTTTTAATGGGAAGAGTTCACAGTTTTCATAAAGCCATTTCTCACTGTCACTCTGACAATGATAAATGACAGCCATCACAGTTTAATTTAAAAACTTCTGTCATCGGTTCACATTGGTTAACAGAAACACTTCTTTCCAATGACAGACTCATTTCTTTTCTTCCTCCAGGGTTACTGTGCATATTCACTGCTGAATCTGTATGAACTGATTCACACTTCTCCTGTTGTGTTATTCTTTTGCTATTCAGTGTCAATCTGAGGAGGATGGGCTTCCTTTTAAAATCTGGGGTCCTCTTAAGGTTTTCTTCTCCTTGCTCTAATTTGAATTTATACTCCCACCTGAAGTTAGTACTTTGGAATGTTTTTTGTTTTTCAGCTTATCTGAAGTCTGTATACACATTCAGCTTTATCAAACAGTTCAATTGTACTGTCCATTAGGCCTGGCAAACATACAGGACCAAAACATTACACACATAAAACCTAATAATCTAAAAATATACATATAATTTTCAGATAAATCTAGTTGTAAATTAGTTGACCTAATTAAAAGTGTATATTTCACCCCTAAGTTCAGTTTAAGATGGAGCTGATTTTTTCCCTCACTTGTTTTCTTTATTAACTAAAGGTGCCAATAATGCCAAGAGGGACCTGTAACATATGTACCACTGCATGTCTGAAAGGCTTTCTCCTCAATGCCTGCAGTGTTTCTCTAATGTCTTGGCAGCTGTGGAGTTTCCGAAATGGATGACAAAAGCAAGTATCACATCACTCATACACTGGCCTGCAGAAATGGGAAATATTTAGAGAAAGTGATGAATGCAGCAAGCTTGCTGGGGCTGTTTTAGCCGCGGCTGATTATAGATCACACATGGAATAAAGCACAGTGCTGCCACAGCCAGCCAAATGTGGCTCCAGCAGTATACTGTCCTTGAGTGCGGAGGGCTGCAGCCAAATCATTTACACAGCAGCAATATTCCCCAAGGTTAAACAATTCTGCTCTCAATTATTCCACAGGCGCACACAATGCTGGACTGTCCATAAAATAACTGCAGTAGAGGAGTAGAGAGGGTTTTCCTCTGTCTCTTTTTCTGGCTTCATCTATAGCTCATGCTTTAATATGAAAGCCCCAGCCCAACAAACATGCAACCAGTATACAGTGTCCCTTCCACATTTGTCTTATTTTTCCTCAGAATCCTTTAAAAACATTATATAAACAACAGTAATTCATCTTTACATTTTCGATCTCTCTTTATTTCATGGAAACTGGTTTTCTTACTCTGCCTGTAAGACTATTAAGTGTGAATGCTCACTGCTCCCACAGGCCCACTCCTCGTTTTGTATGTTTGGATCCTTTGGAAAGCTGTACAGTGATATATATTATGCTGTAATGTATAACTCCGGCCAGACAACAACAGCTACAATCATTTCCTGTTCTTCAGCAAGTCTGCTACAGACGCTCTACAGTAGCAATCTATCTATCTATCTATCTATCTATCTATCTATCTATCTATCTATCTATCTATCTATCTATCTATCTATCTATCTATCTGTCTATCTATCTATCTATCTATCTATATAAAATGTGGGCTTCTTGAATATGTTAAATTCAGAAACCCGCCCACCCAGTAAAACAAAAAAAGTCAAATGTGTTGAAATGTGAAATTGAAATATGTCCCCTATTGGAATTTGCAAATTATTTTGACTTACAAGACCAAGAAATCATGTAATCTGACACTCAAGCTTTTGCATACAACTACATGTAAATGTGCTCATGGTTTTGATATCATAACTACAGTATATTGCACCTGAAATAAAAGCATGGGTGTTTTGACAAGTGAAATTACACATCAAAGTGTCTGTATGTGGGTGTGCAGGTTTATATTAGCTCGAGTAAATTTTCTAAAGCTTTAGAACTACCTAAGGTTAAGCCTAGGGTTCAGGAGGTTCATAAACTGTATGATCACCAGCTCCTTAATACCTCACTGACTTTTTTGTGAAGGATAATCAAGGGATTCAGAGTCGCAAATTTTTGTGAATGTACTTTATCAAATCAACTAAAACATTTTGCCTGAGGAATTCAGAACCCTGCAGGTAATTCAGGTGATTACTGATGTTCAGACTCCAGACATTTATTCCAGCCCAGTCTGGATGCTATGTGGCTGGCATTTAGAAAAGAGACAAGGGTGATTGCACTCAGTGCTGGTTTGCATCCCAAACTAATGAAGAGAGCTATTAATACTTTTGAAACTGAGCGCTGGATACTCCGTGTATTAATTAAAACAAGCTCACTGTGAGTTTTATAAGCAACGTGTTAAACCTATAAACATAAAAAAATCATACATTTCTACATTTCACAGTATTTTTTTCACACACTGTTTACCTGTCACCCCACTGCTAACAGCCGCAGTAGTTTCTCAGATAAACAGGGAATTTTTCCCTAATAACTAAAACAGGGAGATATACTGTATAGGGTCAAATGCTATAATGAAACATAAACAGCTCTCATTAACTGGGCTGTCAGTATGTATCCTTGCTCTTTTCTCAGGTTATCACATGTTTGAGTCCTGGTGGTGCTACAGCTCAAAAAAGACACTAATCATTGGTTCATTTTTAATTACATATTTTGCTGCTCGTCATCAATCAGTAATATAATGATTGGATTTAAGTGGAGAGTACAGAAGACGTTTCTTTTGGGTAGAAGGCGCCATACATTGCCTTTTTTATGGATTATACTGTACCATTTCGGAACGTCCTGTATTATGAATTAATTTATGAAGTAAAATATTATTATATACCCAGAATACTGTAATACCTATTAATTATCTATTAACTTTTCAGAAGTAAAGTGTATTGCCACTGGTAATTTGTTATCTGTGCATTCCCAGGTTTTATAAGGATGTCTATTACAGTAGCCAGGAATATGTTAGAAGTCATCTAAAGCTATTAGGTTACACTGAGTGCATCCACTCCGTATACATAACTAGTGCATTGGTTTAGTGCAAGGCTGAATGCTATTTTCCCTATTTTACCTTTTTTAATCAAAGTCGAGGTTGAGAGGTGAGTAATAGATTACTGTTTTTCCACCCAAAGGACGCATCTGGCTGGCTTAAACATAGTCCAATTGGCCTATTGTGTAAACCTTCAAAACCCAGAGCAATCTTCTTTTCACAGAAAGTCACAAAAGATGCCTTTATCAGATTTTTATTCATTTTGTTGTGAATTTCTGCAAATTCATTCTCCACATCCACACTAGAAGCAAAAATGGACTATTTTTTTGCCATAAAATAATCTTGATTGTTCTTATTCAAAACGTGTTCTGCATGAACACAAAACCCATGAGTGTACTGCGAATTTCCTACTTTGTGGGTAAGCTGCAAAAGATTCACCAACTCGATTGTTTATATATACTGAATACGGATTTAAGACAATCAGCAAAATGCAATTGTTAATTAACTATATGAGTTACAGAAGAGGGCTCATCCAATGTTTCCCAGTCTATGCCTAAAGTAACCTGTTATCATTAGAAAAATAGTTATACACCCATCAGTCATAATATTAAAACTACATCTCTGTATCTACATTCATTATCCATTTGCTCAGCTCCCCGTATTATACAGGAGCATTTTGTAGTTCTACAATTACAAACTGTAGTCCATCTTATTCTCTACATACTTTGTTATCCCCCCTTTCACCCTGCTCTTTAATAGCCAGGACCACCAGGTCTTATGTGGGTTGTTGGTCATACTCAACACAATAGTGACGTGGTGGTGGTGTGTTAGTGTGTATTGTGCTGGTGTGAGTGGATCAGACAGGAGTGTTTAAACACTGTGTCCACTCACTGTCCTCTCTATTAGATTCTCCTACCTTGCTGGTCCACCTTGTAGATGTAAAGTCAGAGATGACAGCTCGTCTGCTGCTGGAGAGTTGTGTTGGTCATCCTCTAGTCCTTCATCAGCGTTCACAGGATGCTGCCCACAGGATGCTGTTAGATAAATAGTCAGTAGCACTACTGTTTCTGATCCACTCACACCAGCACAACACACACTAACACACCACTACCCTGTCAGTGTCACTGCAGTGCTGTGAAAGAACCTCCACAAACATAATACTTGCTCAGTAGTGGTCCAGTGGGGGTCCTGACTCTGGAGTAACAAACTAGGCAGAGAAACATATAAACTACGGTCTGTATTTGTATAGCTGCGAGTTGCACCTATGTGGTACCTGAGTGGTGTATTCTTGATAAGGAATACAGTAATCTGAGTAATCTTTTAGTGTAGGTTATACATTATGTTTATAAAAACTGAATTCAGGTTCCGTATGCACAGGGAATATGGGCAGGCTGAGAGAGTTCCTTGGAGAGTAAATCAGCAATCATTAAATTCTGGGCATACATTAACAGTGGGATGCTGATCCAAGATCAGAATCCTCCACTATCCCCCCACTACCCATGCAGTCTCAAGAGGCTTATCCACATACAACCCCTTATGAACTGAGTAGTGAGCCTTGAAACCAAACTACAGCAAAGTAAGAAAGTGGTGAATCAGCTTTTTAGTCTACTCAAGCACATTGGCCTTGAATTTGAGGGTGTCTATATTTATACCGGGTGACCAGCAGCCTTGTATGCACAGCCATAAATGAATTAACATTGACGTGGTTGGTGTGGCTCAGCGGTTAACATCACTACACACTGAGAGCAACCCCCCCCATGGAGGAGATGGGGGTTTGAATCCCAGTCCAGGTAGCAAATGCTGAGCTACACCAATAAGAGTCCTTGGGCAAGACTCCTCACACTGCACTGGCCTACTTGTAAAACGAATAACCTTGTTAGTCGCTCTGGATAAGAGCGTCAGCGAAATGCCTAAAATGTAAACATGGACCAACCTTAAATTAAATGATCATGTTTAGTACTTGGTTGCAAATCATTTCAGTTCATGACTGCCTGAAGTATCTTCCCTGGTGATGCTCTGCCAAGCCTGGGATGCAGCCACTTTCAGTTCCTGCTTGTTTCAGGTTTTTCTTATCTTCAGCAAGTGAGCTGCAAGTTCAGTGGAGTTCAGATTGGGTGACTGAACTGGCCAGCCAAGAACATTCCACTTAAATCCAATTTGGCCTTGAAAATCTCTATAGTTCCCTTAGCAGTATTCCTGAGGTCTTGGCCCTGCTGCAAGGTCTCCCAGCATCTATTGAGTTTTGAGGCATATTGTCAGATCTGAGCAGTTACAATGCTTCTCTACGCTTCAGAAGACATCCTGCTCCTGCTGTCTGCTGTCAATAAAGACAAATGAGACATGGGTTAGTGCCAGACACACATGCATATGCAGCTGTGGTTTGCTTTAGACCATGCACAGCTCCATATTTTTTTGTCAGTTTGGTAAAAAAAATAGCCCTCTCAACTGTTGTTAAGCACTCATCAGTTTTATTATGTACCCTTTAGCAACCCTGGCCTCTCTGTTCTTGACACTTAGTGAGTGGAGTGGAGCTTTCCTGCGGCTGTTTTCAGCTATACTAGATTCTCCTGTTTCCACATTTTCTTCAAAATGAAACGTATTCTTCAGTATTTATGGCCGGTTAACCAGTGAATTTCTGCCATTCCTGGTGTTAGACCACACTTTGCACTCTTTCACAATTTCTGCATGATTGCTTTTAGCTCATTACGTAAGCCGATTTGTTTCTCGTTCAGCAAACCTAATGATGAGCAACATGTGTATGTACATTTGTGTTGTCTGTTCATTACATAGGTGTAATTACGCATACATGTTTCACTACAACCATGTGAGGAACATCTGACAGCTTCTTTGCCAGGCAACAACACTTTTTTGCCTCAGCAAAGTAAAGCATTAGGCACGATAAAGCATTTTGTAAACTACAGACATTCCATAAGGATCAAATATTCATCAGGTTTATACGTTTATGTTTGTCCAAGATACACAACAGTTTTATATTCCCCTGGTAGATGACAGAATTGTGACAATATATCAGTGCATGTTTTATACCAGAGTTATGAAGCTCACATTGGCATTAAGGGATGAAGGATGTAATGAGTGGGATGTACAGACAGGCCCTGGTGCAAGGGTCTGCATATCCACAATAAATATTGAAAGGCTAATCTTTCCAGGGGAGTTACCATACTTTCACCTTTTCAGCTAAAAGGGTCGATGATGGATGTGTGATACTCCTTAAAATACACTATATAGACATTACAACTACAGGAGCTTTTATAGCATCCCATTCTAAATCCTTAGGCATTAATATGGAGTTGGTCCCCCTCAACCCCTTTTCACTCTTCCGGGTTTTTGGAAGATTTTGGAGAGTCTGTGGGAATTTTGGTCATTCATCTAGAAGTGTATCTGTGAGGTCACTCACTGATGTTGGATGAGAGGGCCTGGCTCACAATCTCCATTCTAGTTCATACTAAAGGTGTTTGATGGGCTTGAGGTCAGGGCTCTGGTCAGTCCAGTTCTTCCACTCTCAATCATGCCTTAATGGATCTTGCTTTGTGCACTGGGGCACAGTCATGCTGGTCTGTGGAAAGTTCCCACCCAAACTGTTCCTACACATTTGGCAACACACAACTGTTTACAATGCCCTGCTGAAGCATTAAGATTTCACCTCACTGGAACTAAGAGATCAAGGCCGCTGGAAAACCCATAGCATTATTCCATCTCCACCAAACATTTCAGTCGTCACAGCGCAGTCATTTAGATAATGTTCTCCTGGCATTCACGGAACCCAGACTCATCTTTCAAACGGCCAGATAGAGAAGCATGATTTGTCACTCCACAGAACATGCTTCCAGTGCTCCATTGTATCCAATGAGTCTTGGAGCGGTGTGCTTTACACCACTCCATCCAATGCTTGGCACTGTGCTTGGTGATATGCCATGAAGCTCCCAGAGTACAGTTTACGTGCTGATGTTAACGACAGAGGAGGTTTGGAATTTAGCAGGGTGACTTTTATAGAGACTCTACTTCACTTTGTGGCTGAATTGCTGTGGTTCCTACTTGCTTTAACTTTTCAATTACACCACTCACAGTTCCTTATTGAATATCTAGGAGGGGAGAAATTTCATGAACTGACCACAGTGGCAACAGTGGCATCCTTGAGTGAGCACTTTAGGAAGACCTATTCTTTCCGAGATGTTTGTAAGGGTAGACTGCATTGCTAGGTGCATTTTATACACCTACGGCAATAGAACTGAATGAAACACCTGAATTCAATGATTAAGAAGTGTGTCCCAATAATTTTGTTCATGTAGTGTGTCACTAATTCCAGAAGCTCCCATAAAAATATGTGACAGAAATTTGTGAAAAGCCAGCTAAATGTTTTCATTTGATTTACCACCATTTTATTTTTTTAACAGTGTTCATGATTGCATTGTGTAGGAAAGCCTTCGCATTAGGGTCACCAATACTGACAGCTGCCTTCAGTGTATGCGACTACACTGCATCTCCAAGTAAAGTCCTGAATGTTTTCAGGTGACTTACCATCCCTTCAACAATTCTTCCAAAAACTAATTCATGACTGCAGTGGAGAGACAGGCTTTGGCATTTGGGTAACCGATTCTGACCACTGGCATAGAAATACCCTACATATCAAAAAAAGAAAAACCAGATGGACACAGACATGGGGTCACTAATTCTGACAGCTGCCATCAGAGTATGTGACTGCTCTGCATAAAAACAAAAAATTAAAATAAATATATTCAGGTGCCTGCTTTATTTTATTATTATTTTTTTTTACCTTTCTCAGCCAAGAAAGCATTCATGATTGAGATGTACAGATGGGCCTGGGCATTGGGGTCACCAGTTCTGATAGCTGCTAAGCACGCAACTGCAATTAAACACTATTTGCCTATTTTCAGTTGACTTCATACATTCACTTTGTTAACTAACAAGCATTATTGCCTTCTGTCACCTGAAGCACAATGTAGTACACAATGACAAGTAACCTGGGATACTGGATGACAGTCTATATAGCTGTGTTTGTTAATAGTAAGATTTTTTTTAATGAGACCTATAAGAAGCCTATTTGGATCTTCAGACAAAGGACATCAGATTATCATGACATAAATTATAGATTGCTATTATTATAACTTATATTTTCTATTATAAGCTTTTGATATAACATGGCAACAACACTTCATCACAAAAAAAAAATCACTCCATTGGTACTTAAAACAGATAATGAACACAGTGGTTGTTGGTTGTACATCAAGTGTTAGTGTATTGGTAATTGTTTTCATCATTAAAAGAGGATTTCAATGTTTATTGCTACAATTTCTGTTTTGGTTTCCATCATATTGTTCGTACTCAACACTGTTTGATTTATATCACATGACCTTACTGTATTTTGATGTATTTTCAAGAGCCGAACTGGAGATGAATGGTCACATTACTTTTTACCTGGAAAGTTGAAGAAATGATGTGGGCATGGGAAGTGGGGGGTGCATAGGGAGATTAAAACTCTCCCAGATTAAAAAAACAGTCATCTAACAAAGTAATAACATTTTTATCAAGCGCTGTATCTCCTGCTCAGCGGGCTTTCTGGTTGTTGAATCAAATCTCACCACATGAGTGTGGGCGCAACACAGTTTGTTATGGCACCACATTTTGTTGCTTGGTTTATCTGCATAAAGTTTGTTCTGAACAACAGAGCAGGAGGAGGATCAGAGTGGCAGCGGTCTCAGCAATATCTGTATACCGTTTTCTCTCACCTCATTATGGCGCAGTGTGACATTGTCCTCGGTGTTAATCAAAAAAAATTAAAATAGCAAATTCTGCATGATGCCATCATCCATATCATATAAATACTGCTTAAACTGTACCTAAACGCTTTCCTGCATGCCTGACGCATGGTAAGTCCAATAAAAAGATTTTTATTTTTCCAGCATTAGTGGTGGAGATGCAGAGCGGTCACGTATTCCGATGGCAGCTGTCAGAACCCCATGCCAAGGCCCATCTATACACTGCAGTCCTAAACTTTATGTTTTTGTGAAAAGGTAAAATGGTGGAAAGAAATGGTGATAAGGCACCTGAAGATATTCGGTTAGTCTTTCACTATATTCTGATGGCAGCTGTCAGAATTATGTCATATACACCTCAGTCATGAATCCCTTTTTGGCTGAACAGTTGAAGGGACTGTAAGTCACCTGAAAAGATTTTGTGTTTGTTATTGTTTTGATGCACTGGAGTCAAATATTCCGATGGCAGCTGTCAAAATCGGTGACCCTTACGCCAAGGCCTGTCGCTACTCCACAGTCATGGACGCTGTTTGCCTGAAGAAATAATTGGACGGTAAGTCACCTAAGAACAAAAACAGTTGATCTCTCGCTTTTTCATGGGTATGCGGTGGAGTCACACATTCTGACGCTCACAGTCATAGCTGATGGGCCAGGGCCTCTCCAGACATCCCAGTCATTACCTCCTTCACATTTCTTGCCAATATGAGCTTCATAACTGTTGTATTATGATCCAATCTGGCATATGTACCATGACAATATGTGACCCTACCGTGACATAAAAATAGAAGTAGAAGAAATAGAAAAAACAGCCAAACCCTTTCATAAGATTCAACATCCTTTGATGTTTTATTCAAAAAGCCATTATGACTGGGCTCTTTGGTGGCAGCTTTTATGATAAGCACCATCTGAATGGAGTACATCTCACTGGTACATTGTTAGCTGTTTAGCTTGAGTGAACAGACACAAGGCTCCTAATATAAAACTATTGGGTGTCATGAACAAGCTTAAACCTATTAACTGACTGTTACTTGATGGTTATACAGTCTTGTGTTAATCTTGTACCAAGTGGCTTATTGTGCCTGTTATTGTCTGGCGTAGACACTCACAGGCCTTTATCACATAACAAAACCTTCTATGCCTGCAATGAGACATTCATGTCTAAGTAAATGTATGTAATGAATAGGCAAAATAAACTGTACGCATATGCATTTCTCATCGTTAGGTTTGCTGAATGCAGCAGAACCAGCAACAAAAGCGTGCTGGAGTAGCCTATGAGGTCTGCCTGAAGTACTTACTGTATGTATGTGAAGAGAAATGGCGGAACTGCTCCCACTACAGTCACAGACTTGACATTTACGAAATTCAGCGTAGCTCCACGTTTACCTTAATAAGCAACATAAGCTGTTTGGGGCCCCCTTCTGTGTTATTAATCATGTAAGCATGGCATGGCATTTTCCGATGCCCTGCATTCAAATGAAAGGGCTCATTAAAACATAAATAAAGCTCAGGCTTTTTAAGTGTATGTAAAAGGTTGTAGAAAATGAAATAGGAAACAAAAGAACCGCTGGAACATTTGAGCATTTACACGGTTCATACCTTTACGAACAGAAACGTTTCTCTGCTGCACCTTACTTTTGACAATCTAGAACTTTTGTTAGGAATGAGCTAACAACAATAGGCCAACTCAGCAGCTGATTGTTTAGATACCTACCGTCTTTTCAAATGTAGGAGCTTTCCATAAGACGAGCTGTATTATAATTTTCATATTATAGCCGACAGGCATCGTTTCATTTTAACACCACTGTATGCTGTATGTGTGTATGAGGCCATAGCAAAACACTATTCTCTTCTGTGCACACTATAGAACCCTATAACCACTACAGTCCCATTGCTAAAAATGTTGGGATGCTGTGTAATAATTTAAATGAAAGCAAATACACATCATCCGAACCCTATATTTCATTGAAAACCAGGAAGACAAAAGACTAAATATCAAACATTAAACATGAGAACTTGTGGTTGCTTGAAAAAGATATTCCCATTCAGAATTTGATCCAACCAATGTGTTTCCAAAAGGTCGGGACAGGGTTATGTTTACCACTGTGTTGCATCACCTTTTCTAAGAAAACCATTCGAAAATGAAAGTAGAATGTTTACTTGCTTGAAGCTTGATTCCCCCATCTTGCTGAAATAAGCATGACCTTTCCTGAAAAAGACGTCACCTGGATAGCACCATATGTTTCTCCAATGTTATGTTGTTCAGCATTAATAAAGTCTTCACAGATAAGCAAGTCACGTATGTCTCGTGCACTAATGTCACCATGAATGTCGGCTTTCATATCTGTTCATAATGCTGTGACAACAGGGCCTGAAACCACAACCGTTCAATATTGCTTTGCGGCCCTGTGTCTTTCACACTGTTATAGATTCTCCATCTTTTAATGCCATTATATACTGTATATGATGATGTCCCTCTCTCTCACTAAATATCTATTAAACTCATTATGTTACTGACTTGTTGTCAGGTAACCTAATTTTACATGAAATCTCCCAACTGTTTTAAAATACGGATCAAATTTGCATAAACATGAATATATTAGAAAGGAATGGACATCGGATATGTCATCTTTGTACTAATTATTATTCATTGCGATTAAATAATTTGCATACTGTTTTTGTTTACATTTTGCACAGCTCCCAACGTTTGGAAACAGGGTTATAAAAATAATATAAAATATATAAAAACATAGATTTCCCCTGCTGATAAATCTCAGCAGATTAAATTAATAAAAACATTAGTGATGCCATATTGCTCTATTACATTTGGAAGTGTAAGGATCTAACTGAAACATAACATTCAACATTTGATTTGTTGTTGATACAATACGATGGTATCTTGATATAATATATTGTTGATACAAGAAAAATAAATAGTTTTAATGTTCATATGTTAATTACATTGTGTTAATATTTGCACTATGCACATAACAATGTACAGGGGTTGGACAATGAAACTGAAACACCTGTCATTTTAGTGTGGGAGGTCTCATGGCTAAATTGGACCAGCCTGGTGGCCACTCTTCATTAAGTGCACATTGCACCAGTAAGAGCAGAGTGTGAAGGTTCAGTTAGCAGGTAAGAGCACAGTTCTGCTCAAAATACTGCAATGCACACAACATTATGGGTGACATACCAGAGTTCAAAAGAGGACACATTGTTGGTGCACGTCTTGCTGGCGCATCTGTGACCAAGACAGCAAGTCTTTGTGATGTATCAAGAGCCACGGTATCCAGGGTAACGTCAGCATACCACCAAGAAGGACGAACCTCCACCAGCATCACGTAGTGACCTGGCCACTATCCTGCAAGAAGAATGGCTTAAAATCCCTCTGACCACTGTGCAGGACTTGTATATGTCATTCCCAAGACCAACTGACGCTGTATTGGCCGCAAAAGGAGGCCCTACACCATACTAATAAATGATTGTGGTCTAAAACCAGGTGTTTTAGTTTCATTGTCCAACCCCTATAGATATATATTAACATTTTGTGTGGTAAATGTTGGACAGAGCTGTAACCCTGTTCTACACAGTTGGGTTTGCCTTCAATGCCGGCCCTCTATAACAAAATAAACCTTAAAAATCACAATAAACTAGAAATCATTATCACTTTAAAGTAAGTTTAGTCATTGGAGTTTGTGTGCATGCGTCATATAAGCCCCTCCCACTCCCTACCCACTATTCTGATATAATGCACCCATGCTTAGTTTTTATCATCGGCAGTTTGCAAGAAAGATGGTAAATGAGAGACGATCAGAGGAAATGGGAGCGCATCAGCATCAGTCTTGAATACGCCGCTTCAGATTCAATATTTCAATATTATTCAATATTGAATTCTCCACACCCGTACTTACAGTTTTAGTCAATATACAGCAAAAGGAAGC
Source organism: Prochilodus magdalenae (assembly GCA_024036415.1). NCBI lineage: Eukaryota > Metazoa > Chordata > Actinopteri > Characiformes > Prochilodontidae > Prochilodus > Prochilodus magdalenae. The sequence continues at coordinate 28,132 of JAMWET010000695.1, forward strand.
TTTCTATAAAAGCACTTTAGAGAGATACCCAGGAAGAAGCCCTTTTAAATGGATCAGTCTCTTATCTTGCCACCGAAGACGAGACACAAGAAACATCCTCGGCCTCTGCTTTCTATGAGAGAATATATCTAAGCTCTGACTAATGCCGCCTGGCCTTGGCTCTGTGCTGAATGGTGTGTGGAACTGTAGGTGCAAGAATTGAGTCTGGATCCAGATGATTAGATGAGGTCATAAGACGGCCGAAGCGTGACATTTTAGTTTCATCGTGACGCTCCGTCGTGATAGGGAATTTGGTGGGTGTGCGATGAGAGTGCATCTCTCTCTCCTTCTCACAAAAAGCTAAAGGTGCAGCCATGTGAAAGCACAGTGGGCTCGCCACCCTGCGGGGGGCCATGTTGTGTAACTCGCACTGCCTGCCCACAACCTGCTGAATCAAACACAGCACAGAACAGCAGAAGGAAACAGGTAAAAACAAGACTCCTTCCTCAGACAAGTAACTTAAAGGAATCAGTGATGAGGTTTTCTCGGAACAGTTCACCTCCACGACCTTCTTGATCAGAACGGGGGGAAGACTGAAGGTGGAGGATCTGTAGTAATTGCGGTGTGAAAAGAGACATGCCGGTCTCGCTGGGCTCGTTCACTGAAACCCCTAATGCTGTGAATGAAGAGCACTCCAAAATTTACTCTCTCAAACGCTTTGAGATGAAGATGTTTGGAGGAACAGAGACAACCATAAATGCTTAATGAGACTGGAGGACGAGCTGATTTCGCATTCTGGTGTTTATGCAGTTTTTGTTTTGCCAAATCTCACTTCAGTGAACTCGTTGAACGTCAGTTGCATCAGTCTGTTTTTTCGTCATATTTAAGAAGGAATTCCACCAACTTTTCTTCAACTTTTCCTGCAATTCAGTCACTGCGATGTAAACAAAGTAGTTGGAAGTAAATCGGTGCGTCGTAGAGATATGTTTACAGAGATGGTGGTGGGAACCAGGGGTCACAAATTAGCAGTTTTAATGTTGAAATATAAATGTAGCGTCTCAGAACATCATAACCATTTCATGGGACTTCTTGAGAGGGAGCTTTTAGAACCGTCAAACTCCTCCGACATTTGGCACATATTACCACCACTGTGAACGACTCTTAGCTCTGTGAGTTTCTGTAGAAGTAAGGATTTTACATCTTTGGTTCACATCAGATTACAACGGCTGATAAGTTTGAGGTTAATGAAACACACTGAGAAGCCCACTGGAAGCTTCTGACTCTGACCTGTGAATGAATGTTGTGAGCTGTGTTTCAGAGAACACATTAATGGACTCTAAAGGTGCCATAGAATGGAAAACTCATATAACATTGCCATAGGTAACTAACAAGTGTCTGGTACATAGAACAGACATACTGTAACTCTCAGACTGTTGTTCCTCATTCAAAAGCAAATCCTGCATTTGCAAAACAGGGTCGATTCCAATATCCTAAATCGTTACACATCACGGTCTTGATTAATTCATATTTGCGCTCCCAAAATGTATACAATTTCTACCACAACAATGGAGCAACAGTAATGGAATTGTTGGACCGTGTGCAGTACCATTCCAGACTGTAACTGCAATGTCGGCCCTTTTCATACCCATTCCAGGAAACCAAGCTGTCAACAGGCATGGCTAATGTTCATCTTAAAACATAGCTGAAGTTGGCCTTCTATTCACCAGCTTTTCACACAAATGTCCTGTTACACCTTAAAAGCTACAGCTTGTACAGGCACCATTACAGTCTGGTTTCTCAAACCTTCTAGAATAACGAAGGCTTTGCCCAGCATTTGAAGAGAGGAGCAGTTCTGGCTTCATTAGCATCACAGCCCCAACAGCAAATCAGCAGATCATCCTTAACTGAGAGTTTCATAGTCAGTATCAACTAATATACTTGGTGTTGACAATGAGATCAAAGTAGCTAATATAGATAACATTAGTTAATAGCAAACTCCAAGAAACTAGCATAGCTCCTACATAGACATTCATTTTAATATCCTGTGTGCCTGTTTTGAAACGTGCCTTCGATGTCAGCATCACACTGTCTCACTGTTCATGAGTTCATCAAAAAAGGGAAACCAGCATGTTTCATACCAGGACCAAATCAGAGGACCACCTGAGAAATCTTGTATCTGTCTTGTAGAGATATAACAGGGAATACAGTAAAATGCTGAGTGAAGGTATTCTATGGCACCAAGTCAAATGCAGGTTCAGCTGTAAATTTGTAAATAACCTTTACATTGGTCAGTCTCGTTCTTTTAGAGATGTGCTATGTTTTCTGGAGGGAAGTCTTTACTTCCTGTGACAGGCAAAATACATACATTTGATTTTGCGTTAGACAGTCACATAATTCATCTGATCCAGTCAGTCACGAATTCAATTATAGAGATGTTGATTGCCTGGAGCAGGCATGCCATACTGTGCCTGGAACTTGACTCTGCAGGAAGGTAGACTTCCAGCACCAGGGTTGGCGAGCACTGCCTGAAGGTATTTTCTGAGGTCTGTTCAGTTTCCAGGAAATCACCTGGAAGGACAAGGTTTCCCTTTTCCTTAATAATGTTATTTGAATGACAATCCATTACCCTACATGTAGATCAAGAAGTGATCATCTCAGCCGGTCATTAGCTGAAATCAAGATACACCTTGTGATATGTTATAAAAACTCCATAGATTGTTTAATACAACATACCATATTTTCAACAATTCAACATCAATAAAATTGTGTTAATTAAAAAAAAAAAAAGAAAAAAAGAAATCTGCATATTACCTTTATTGCACAGAACAATTTGAACATATTTTTTTCATCATTTTAGACCTTTTTTTCCCAATAAAATAGAATGTCATGGACCACATTATTTGACATAGTCTTGGGATGAGAGAAGAGAGAAATGATTAAGACAGCTTTTTTACTCTGTCTTCTTGGAATTGAAGGATCGGCTGCGGGACAAGCGCGGTAGTGGGTTCGGAGGTTCGAAACGGAAAGAGCATCAGCAATGAGCATTAGGAGGAGAGTGTGAGCGCCGCGCTCCTGTGTGTAAGGGGGGATTTGCTCTAAAGCAGATCACTATGGCTGAAACCATCTGTCCTCCTCCACCATCTGTAGGACCCCATCAGCACTACAAAACAATTACTCCAGCATAACCCACTTAACCCATAAACCAACACCCTGCTCACAGTCAATCTTTATAAAGAGCCTGTCTTTATCCCCCTCACATCCACAAAGCTCCATACCCACACACAAAGGCCTGCACTGGGGTACGGATTTCACACATGTACCTTCCTGGAAAACCAGCAACAGCATTACTATCCTCAAACAACCGTGCTACTCATGTTAATAGGGTTAGGTTCTTCACCGTTTCTCAGTCAGAGTGAATGAACTTGCTTGGGATTCTTTTAGGAATGTTTATTTGGATAATATTAGAGGGTGATTTCCTTAAATAAAAAAAAAGTTTCTTTCAGGACCATTTTTTTTTCATTGTTAGAGGCAGCATTTAAACATGTCAGGGTTGTCAAGCACATTAACATTTACTTTTTTCATTTCTTCAGCTTGTGAAGGATCACCACTCATTCACTGCTACATGGACACGTCAATGATGTACAGTGGCATTATAAAACTATAAAGCTTTTAATCCATAAATATGAAGCAGGAGGTGACTTGTTACACAAACATATAATGGCATTACCAAACCCCACAACACAGCTGCAATCACCGCATTCCTCACAGTTCTGTTCACATTGGGATAACATAGCACTGGAACACTCTAGGCCCTTATGAATTGATGTTAGTCATAAACACCATAATATTCTACATCAGAGTTATTTGTTTGGCTAATGTGTCAAAAGTAAATGCTTGAAAAAAAAAAAAAAGAAACAGTGTAACACAAATTACCATTACAATGTGGCTCTCTTGTGTAACTCGATGCATTCTGTTAGATCCACAAATAGCTGAAGATTCAGAATCAGCACTGAAGGATTAGTTTCTAGACACTTCCAGAGATACAATAAGACAAGTCTAATGGAAACACTGTCAAATCCTCTTGATGAACTGACCTACCCACAACGGAATCTTACAGAGCACAATAAAAACCACACTGGAGGGAAAAAAACCCAAACAAATTGTTTTTGTGCAGCCGAATGACATTTCTAGTTTTTTCCTTTGCATAAAAATGAAAATTAAACGCTGTAGATGTCAAATTTCATTTAATTTCAATTTCATAATTCAAGCACCCATGTTAGTCAGAATGTAAATGAAGGGGAATGAGACAAAGAACAAATGAGACAAACTAATAAATGTGACAAGAGAACAGAATCAGAATTCTCACAGAATCTCCAGTACGATAAAAAATAAGCAGAGTATAAAGTCTAACTACTGTAATATCTAGTTCGAGAATCCAGTGTTTGACAAAACTTGCAACAACAACAGTGTGTGGCCATGGATAAGTCAACTATATGGCAGTAATGGTCTGCAACACACGGCACTGCACTGGTTAATGTGCTTATCAACCCAGAAATGTCTTCATCTGCTGTTTAACAAAACTATTTCACTTTTGGATATTAAAAAGAAACCATACAAAAACAGATAATGCAGGCAAAAGGACAGCGAAGGAGAATGATGGTCTGTCTTTCGTATTTTGGCGGTTGACACAAACATTGAGAAGGGTTCGGCTTTTTTGTCCTTTATAGATTTCCTTTTGCCCATAAAAATCCACTGGAACTTCGAATGTCTTACAACAAAATTCTCTTTCAAAGAAATGGTCCCTGAAGGCCAAGCAGAAAATGCCGTCACAGAAGAGTGTGGTATCTTTTCTCTCCTCTTATTTTCAACATCAAACAAAAACAAAGAACTTTTGTGCCACATATCCATCTTCAAAACAGAGAGGAATGAAACACACACACTTTGTCTGCGAGAAAGTCCCAGGATCCGGAGGCTAGTCAGGGTGGGGATCTCTTATTTTTACTATCGTTCCGTGTTTACAGGGTCTTTTGGACTCCCTGGCTGGATTAAATCATTTTCATGTTAAACTTGCGAGGAGCATCAGCAGTAGTGCTGCTTATTCCTGCATCTGATTTACGTGGTACATACTCAATCTCGATGTTGTGTTTGGTGTTACCTTTACCCCTGCTCCACAAAAACAGCAGTACCAGGCAGAATAACACCACACCTAGGAAGGAGATAAAACCCATGGTGGTGGCAATGATAAGGGTTTTGATGTCAAAGGGGAAAGGTACTGTTGCTTTCGTCCCATTGGCTCCACTGTCATTGGGCTGGTTGGAGATGAAAGCAAAGGTTTTGTTGGGTTGGTTAAGCGAGTCAGGAGAGTAGCTATGGACGTGGAGATGAGCAAGTGCGGTGTCATTTCCACCTGCATTACTTGCAATGCACACATAGGTGCCGTTGTCCTGGATCTGAGCGTAGCGCACCTCTAGAGTACCATCAGGAAACACAGTAAGCCTTCCTATCGTTTTTGTGGTGATGAACTGTTTCTGTGGAGAAAGCCACATGATGACTGGGGCTGGATCTCCATCGGCCTGGCACACAAACTGGACCGTAGTTCCCTCATCCACAAACCTCTGCTGTGCCTTGCGTTCCTGGATCCTGGACTTGCGACATGTGAAGTAATTTGGTTGCAGGATGTCTGGGAAATCCTTGAACTCCTTACCCTGGACGAACTCAGGTGAGGCACACGTGGGCTGCCGCCGGTTGAAGTTGAGCCTCCAGCGGCGACGGAAGATCCAGAGAAGCCTACAGTCGCATGCCAGAGGGTTATCATACAGCACAAGTGTCTCCAGGTTGCCCACTGAGTGGAAGACTGATTCCTCCAGAGTTGTCAATGAATTCCCAGAAACATTCAGGATCTTCAGGTAGTTGAGTCCTCTAAAAGCGTACGGCTCAACCATCACCAGCCTGCCGCCCACCAGGTGAAACTCTTGAAGCCGAAGCAGGTCGTGTAGCTTGTTGCCCTCAATGACAACGATGGGGTTGTAGGACATGTTCAGAAATCGTAGGTAAACCAGGTGCCGAAGGGCTACATATGGAATCGAAGTCAGATTTGCGCTGGTGATGGTTAGGGATGTAAGATTCAACCCGTACAAGCAGTTGGTTGTCATAGTATCCAGATATGGCCAATTGGCAATCTCCAGAACTTTGAGTCGGTTGAGACGTTTAAAGGAGTAGTCTCTGATGCTGTTGATGTTGAGGTTGCGCAGACGGAGAGTGTTGAGGCTGTGCAGGTGAGTAAAGGCCTCCGTAGGAACAGAGGTCAGGTTGCACTTCTCCAGGGTCAGGTGTTCCAGGCTGTTAAGGCCGTGGAAGGCTCGGTGGGATATAAACACCAGGTCATTATCACCCACTTCCAGAGAGCGCAGGTTATACAGATCCTGGAACATGTAGTCCAGTAGGATAACTATCTTATTCTCACTGATGTCCAGCCGGGTGAGGTTACTGAGGCCTGTGAATACGCCCAGCTGGATAAGCTTCAGCTTGTTGCTACGCAGCCCAAGAGTCCGTAAGCCATAGAGGTTGTTAAAGGCTCCAGGCTCAATGGTGGAGATGGTGTTTTCATTTAGCTCAAGCTCTTCCAAGTTGGGAAAGCCGGAGAACTCCTCAGGGTTGATAGTTTTGATCCGGTTCTTACTGAGGTCCAGCAACCGTGTCTCGGATGGGATTCCCTCGGGAACCGACACCAGCTTTTTACGGTGGCACACAACGGAGCGTTCCTGGGCATTGCACTCACAGCGGGATGGGCAGCCGGTGGTAGAGCCAGACAGCACAGTGCCCAGCATCAAAATAAGGATGGGCTGCCAGCACGCCACCAGGTAGCTGTGCCCACTTGCTTCCCCTGCCACCATCCTACCGGTTATCTGCACAGAGAGAGAAAGTATTTTGAGAGGTGTATTCAGCTTATCCTATTTAAAAAGACTGTGCTAAACCCCAGACAACAACACTTTATTTTCACTCCCCGAGATTACCCCTCCACTCACCCTCAGCCCACCTGCAATCCACCCGCTGTAAGAGCTCCCATTTTAATTACAGCCTACATTATTAACACTATAGTCTTGTGCTTGGAGCATGTGAGCTGCCTGTAGATGATTTAGACCAATTAAAAGCTACCAAGCTACACTTGTGTGCTGTGTATGTGACAACAGAGCCACAACTACCTGGCAGAAAAGGGCAGCTATAATTCCTCAGGGTAGGAAAATAGGTTTTCTGAGTTTTTATGGTTAAAATATCAGGCATGGTCCTTACATTTATAAACACCACAATTAAATTCATAGTCTGAATGAAGGTCAGAAAAATGCAACACTAATAAACAGTAGGTTTAGTAATATCCTACTACTCAGGCACAATAAAATGTCTGATGTAAGATTTATGATATTAAATTCTTGACCAGGACACAACTACAAGTATTTCATTGCAATATTCATGCAGACTGAGCAGACAAGAACAGGAGGGGAGCTGCCACAGAAAGATGTGTGTGTGTGTGTGTGCTTGCATAAAAGCAAGAACTGACATATTTGGATTCTGCCTTGTGTCCCTCCCAAGCTTAACTTCAAAGGTCTTCTGCACGCAGAGGCTCCTATTTATGGATAGAGTGGAGATTTTAGTAGGAACGAGTGCATTGCATCACCACGGCAGCATATTCATGACATGCTCCAAAGCTGAAATGAATAGCTGCGCAGTGTGTTACAGGCGTTAGTAGCACTGTAGTCCATGATTACACTTGTGTCCTCACCATGCACCTTTGCAGCTCTATCTCTAAAACCAGAGCACTGCTCTGCATTAATCACTGGATGCACATTTGCTAATATGGAATGATGGCATTGTAGGACAGGGCAGGTGCCAGTGGTATTATCAGCATTTCTCAGGGAGTAATCCAATTCGTTCGGTGTCAGGCTGTAGGTATGGAATAACAGCTATGGCAAAGCCCATCTGCATCAACTCAGCCCAGGCAGGAGAGAGGAGAGGAGAATGAGAGCGGCAAAGAAGGAGAGGAACTGGAAAAGGGAGAGCGTGGATTTGAATAATTAAAGACAAATGGTGCTAGTATGTGATAAATGTGTCATTATGAGGAGAAGAGAACTCGCACTACTGCAGTCAGATGACCATGGAAGAGACTCTGGGGACTAATCTAACTGAATTCAACTCAAGCTGCCTTTACAGCCCTGTATAGATCCCATCACAAATATCAGCTACTGAGGAATACAGATCACCTCAGAGTGTGAGGAGGTAACTGCAGTCATTGGTGTGCAAAGCAAACACACATAAACTCATACAAGCTACTCATCCCGCTTATATATGCATCCCAATGGAGGCTCTGTCTTTTTAAGATAACTGTAGGCCACTTGTCCAAAAATACCCAGGAGCAAATTAAAAGGTCCCCTCATCAATTTCGTCCTCCCACCAATGCTGCAGCCGCCGGCTTCTCATAATAAACGTGCAAGCTTGCGGGAGAATGGATTACTGAGCTGTTCATAACATATACTGAGTGAGTGATCACATGCAATCTCAGAAAGAGTCCTTTCAAAATGTCAACACCAGAAACCTAATGTTCCTGGTAGGCCGACATTAGTCAAGGGTTTGGCTGAGGTGAGACTAGCTGCGGGCAACAACCCGAAGGCACATGAACTCAGTAGCAATAAGTATGTAAATATTCAAATAAGTATTTATCAGTATCTCGATAAATTGTGTGAAATTATCTTGTGCTTCTTTGAGTATATCACAGAAGCATAATTACTCCTTTTGAAAGGTTTCATGTCCCAAAACTGTTCAAATGAACAATTATCCTTTAGAAATAAACAGGTTGATGTTGTTACTGTGCCTTTAAGACTGATATATGTAAAAGACGCCCTTTAAATGTGGCCACACTGACAGTTTTTGATCTGTTCCGCCTCTAAAGAACTCTAAAGAATATTATGCAACATGTGTTGAAGTACTGTGACGTTCTATTTTTGCCACCTGTACACAGAACACAGCTGAAACGTATTAATGTGCACTACATAGAAAGTCAATGAGGGCAAAAAAAAAACACGCTTAAAGTTGGTTGTCATATTCACACTCACATTCAGAACCAAACATGATAATATGAGAACTTCTGCAGCACAGCATATTGTTCCTGGTAATCCAAAGAAAACAAAAAAAATGCCCCACCTGTCAGGATACACGAGTGACAATCCCTCTTAAACACTGTAGCTAAATACCTGTGATCTGTAGAGGAATCCCTCTAAGACTGCTGTCACTGCTATTAGAGCTGAGAGTTAAGAGCGTAAGCCATGGCAGTCGCACCAGCACTGCTCACGAGCCCTAATCCTGCTCCTGTTTCACGTCCTTCTCCATTTGCATCGCTTTGAAACTCATTTCATAATCATATGCAGCGTTCATGTGCAGCCAGAGCAAGACTGACAAATTAATTTTAACACCCACCCTCCATTATCTCGCTTTCATTTCCTCACCAAATGTTATTTAACTCCTGCACCTCTCTCGCTTTGGGACCCAAAACTATTATAAGAAAGGATGGGTTTTGTATTTGACATAAAAAACAGAAAAAGAAGAGCGAGAAAAGCGAGAGCGGTGAAGCTTCTTTGAAAGTAATGCGACAAATGATGGATTCAAGTTAATGCGTTCCACAAGCCCATCCTCCACTTTCCAAAGGCACGGGTTGCTCATGCATTTATAAATGACTGTGAGGTTTTTATCATCGACTAATCTTAAAACGGGTTAGCACCAGCCTACATCAATTAGTGCTGTTCTATTATAGTCCAGACAGAGCTTGCGACTGTCTGATACAGACCTCTGGAAGGTTTAATAATGGTATAGAACGGAAGGGTTGAGCCATGGCACTGGAAAACTGTTTGCCTGCTTTAACTAGACTGAACTTATCAGCTAATTATCATATTATCAAACCCCTCGTTAGCTGGATCTGATGTTTTACAGCAGTTTCGGTAGTCGGTATTTGAAAATCAGCAGCAAAAATCCTGAATTCCTCTCAAACTCTTTTTTTTTTTACTTCACATGCTCTATTCAACCTATAGCAGTTTGGCATCACTTCCTATGAGAAATGATTGATGTAGCTCAGCTCAGAAGTGGTTGATGTAGCTAAGTGGATAACACCACTACCCTCCAGGGAGCCGCCACCACATGTGGGAGACTGAGGTTCGATTCCCAGTCTGGGTGACTATGCGGTGCTATATTAATAAGAGTCCTTGGGCAAGACTCCTAACACCACACTGGCCTACCTGTAATATTATCAACCTTGCAAGTCGCTCTGGATAAGAGCATCAGCTAAATGCCTTAAATGTAATGTAAGTGAATACAACATAGTCAATCAGATCAGAGGCCATATGCATATATCATGTATCTCTCATGCACTAAAAGACATTATATCTGTATGTACAGCTCAATAAATATTGTTGTATTCAATCTAAAATTTTCATTTTATTGTTCCTGGTAGCCTTTATCTTCCTTCCTAGTAGCATTGCAATCTGACACTCCCTTCTGGGTGCAACTATTCTTTTGATAACGAATGTATATATCTTAAACAGCCTGTTTAGTTTGTACCAGTTTGTATTTGTAATGCCAACATGTGAACTCAGCATAAGGTATGAAAAGAGGCTGGGAACGGTCATGTAAATATGATTGATAGTTGTTTTTATGTACATAAAACTACATACACATCTCAGGGGAGTGTAGAATATAAATACCCTTTCATTTAAAAATGGAAGGTGGATTACCCGGCATGTCCTAATAACTTAATGACTCCTTATGAACACAAAAACTTAATAACTCCTTCTCTGTAACTTGCTTAATAAAGATCTCTGGAGCGTCTGTTGTTTCAGAAAGGTGCTTCATTAATAAAGCATTGTTATTGTTCTTGTGGATGTTTATGAAGGCCAGACGGCCACACACTGACGCGTTAAACTCTAGCGATACATGTGTCCAGTACCTGCTGAAGCGGGCATAAAGGTGACCGCAGGTGTCACTGTGATTGAGATCTGGGCCTAGTGGGCTGGGCGAGCGGAGCATGATGTGAAGCAGTTTAAATTGTAGCTGACGCTGGACAGATGGGACAGACTTTAATCCACAGACTGGAGCTGCTCGGTGCAACAAGGTGTAGAATTCCACCAAAGACCAGCTGCTTCATATACAACCTGAACTCTACGCCCACAAACAGACCTCAGAGCTCCCTTCTCTCAGGTCAAACCAGTACACTCACACCTCAGTGCACTAACACTTATTAAACACACACTTAGCCACCAGTAAGCCTATTAAACACGCACACACACACACAGACTTACAAGCAATGTGTAAATCTGTGTAAATGAAATACATAAAAACCTAAAGCTATGCACAAGCTTGATCCAACACTGCAAAAATAACATCAGAAGTGTGGCCTCAGCAAAGTGTGTTTTCATGTACTCCAGGGCAGTTCATATTCTAATATAACACAAAGTTCTAATATTCCAGAAGAGGCAGAAAGAGGAGTCTAATTAGACCAGCTGAAAAGCCCTGCAGTGTACTAGAGCTCTCTAAAGCTTGGTGTACACTACACGGCCTAAGAGATTTCAGAAATGAAGAGCATCATACACTTAACAATTTCCCTTCAACAGAACATAACGTCATTCTCTTCGGAGGTCAAACACTCTCAACAACAAGGCAAAAAAGAAGGTACAACCAGGTTCGGCTACAACCGACGCATTATAATGTGATAAGCTAAACTCAATCGAACCTGTTTGGGATTTATGCACAGCAAAAACGTGAACTGCTAATGAATGTGTGGCTGAAGATGTCACAATCACAGCAGGAGACATATTTTACTACAAATTAGCTGCTGATTTTAAAGTGAAAAGCCTACTTTCTATACTTGTAAAAAATTTGCCACGATGGGGATATGGGGTTAAAATCAGGCTAATTATCATGTAGTGTAGGCTCAGATTAAAATATAGTATAAAATAATGAAGCATTATTTTGTTCTGCATTTTTGGATGTTTCACTCTTGAACATACAGGGGTTGGACAATGAAACTGAAACACCTGGTTTTAGACCACAATCATTTATTAGTATGGTGTAGGGCCTCCTTTTGCAGCCAATACAGCGTCAGTTGGTCTTGGGAATGACATATACTGCTTCCTGCACAGTGGTCAGAGGGATTTTAAGCCATTCTTCTTGCAGGATAGTGGCCAGGTCACTACGTGATGCTGGTGGAGGTTCGTCCTTCTTGGTGGTATGCTGACATTACCCTGGATACCGTGGCTCTTGATACATCACAAAGACTTGCTGTCTTGGGCACAGATGCGCCAGCAAGACGTGCACCAACAGTTTGTCCTCTTTTGAACTCTGGTATGTCACCCATATTGTTGTGTGCATTGCAGTATTTTGAGCAGAACTGTGCTCTTACCTGCTAACTGAACCTTCACACTCTGCTCTTACTGGTGCAATGTGCAGTTAATGAAGACTGGCCACCAGGCTGGTCCAATTTAGCCATGAGACCTCCCACACTAAAATGACAGGTGTTTCAGTTTCATTGTCCAACCCCTGTAATGGCATAATTAGATAAAAATACTGAAAAACAGAAAGTTCAGATGATCTCTAGGGACGCATCATGGTACCTAGGTGTGCAGAATCATTAAGCTATAAGCAAATAATTGTATCAGCCATGTTTAGATTTGACTGATATTTCATGAAGAGTGGAATGTTTCGGTGATACTGGACTACTGAAATATCTGCCTTTATTTATATTAAGACATTTGTAACATATTATGTATAATTGTTACTATTGTTTAGAGCTAGATAAACTAAATCCCAATTTCTACAGTTTATAAATGTTTACACATATGCATAAGCAGATGTATGTACAGGATAATAATCCAATACCAGTATCAACCCTCAATCACATCCTGCTGCATTCCTAACGTAACTTACACTGTAGTTCTGAGGGTTCTGATGTCAGCTTAACATCAGATTTCTTTAACACGGTGGTGACGGGAACCAGTCCAATCTGAAATAACCACTCAACATACTTCTGTGTATGTTGACTGTGTATGTTGACTGTTTATGTTTGTCTTCTGAGTGTTTAGATGTTACTGATGGTAAAATCTGGGGAAAAACAAAATCTGTCCTTAAAACTGTCCTTTAAACTAATGTTTCTCTTAGTTCTAATGTTCTATTAAAGGCTTCAGATGTCTGGTTCCTATCACCAACACATCAAACATTCCACAGCTGGTAAGTTCTCTAAGATAAAGCATTTTACATCAAACCACAAATGCCTAAATTATACTCTGCCTTTGAGAGCTTTATGATTATAAATTTACTTTTGGAAATATGAAAAAATCAGAAAAGGATATATCCAATATACATGTCCTCATTTCTACGTCCTGATAAAGTGTGAATAAAGTGTGAATTCACATAAAGTATGAATATAATCAATTTTTGCAACCCTAATTAAAACAAATTGGAGACTTATGGTAAATTCTTATTCGGAATCCAAGCCTCAAAAATACACACATATCATCATAATCAAATGCAACACCAACATGGAATCTGACCTACAACAATGCTTACACTCTCCCGCTTACGCCTCCTGTCAGCAAAGTAGCAGGAATGGTGTGCATCTAGTCAGTCAGGGGAAATGCAGTTAAACATTCTAGCCTGTTGGGCATGTTAACAGATTTCACTTATAAAGCAAATCAGCTTGCTACTGTGGAGGCTAACAGCAGCAACGGCCGTCAAACTGCTCATGACAGAGCCCCATTCGAGTCTTCTGAAACTACAGTACTGCACAGTCCTAAAGCTTCCAACCCTAGGAGAACAGATCTAGCAACTTACAGCATCATTTGGGTTGTGTTCAAAATATCACTATAACACATCATGGATACGCACTGAAGTGTCACAGAATGTAATCAGCTCCTGTTATTCTTTACCACAGAAAGGTCCAGAACATGATATGGTCCAGAAGTCATTCAGCGATTGTTTTAATGATCCATTTTTACGTAGCATATATATGCTCAAGTGAAATGGACAGCGCATTCCAATTTGAAAGATGTTTACAACATCTAGCTTGCAGAAGCTCTTGTATTTAGGGTTAGCTGTTAGAATTTAGCTTATGTAGAGCTTCTAAACGAAAACTACTGGTAACTTTTTTGTGGGGGGTGGGGGGCGTATATATTGAAATAATGATGCTAGGTTTAAATAAAAACGTAATTATTTCATTTATTTTAAAATTGATTGTTAATAAGAGTGATCAAATTCTCGCAACACAGTAAGGTTTGAACACGTCTTTTCACAGCCTGTATGGACTGAGGAATTTTAAACATATATTCTCTCTCTCTCTCTCTCTTTCTCTCTCTCTCTCCTGTTTCACGACTCCCAAGATTCTGACCTTCAACATCTTTGCTCCTCACGGTGAATTGGCACAAATGGTAAATTGGCACATGTGAAAGCAGAACACCCATGAAGGGTGAGGCAAATAAGAGAATAATTGCCTTAAAGGTCACCTCGCTTCGTACTTCTCACAGCTGATGACCCTGACCGTGCTCTGGTCCACAGGCTAGCTATGAATGCATGTAACACGCCTCATTTGTGTAAGAGGCCTGAGGTATAACAGGGCCCACTGGTGCCGCACACACACACACACACACACACTCTACATACCAACTTGCTCGGGTATTCACGGAGAAAAAGGACAACGAACTGTGTTTCCTCAAGCAAATGGACACAGAACATGGTTTCCACTCAACAGGGCATAAATAATGCAAAGTAAATTCCCATGCAAAAAACCCAATGATTTGTATATGATGAAGCCCTAAGAGAAAAACAAGCATATTGCACAGAGCGCAGCAATATTCTGGCTCTGCATTTATTGAGCGTCCCGGGCTTAGTCATAGCACCGAGCAGGATGTGGGAGTTCTTTATCATACGTCCTCAACCTGTTCACAGAGGATCTATGTGAGTAATTGTGGGATGGATTCCTTTGATTTGTGGAACACAGTAAAAACGCTTAAACTGTGCTAAGATTAAAAACTTACTTACTGTTGTTCCAATGACGATGCTTCAAAAAACTACAGCTTGGTTTACCTGGCACTGGAAGAAGGTGTTGTATTTTGATATTAAAAAAAAGAAAATGTCGAGTGCACAAAAAATGAAATGAAATGTTTATTTCCCAAATATCTGTACATATTATACTGCTGTTCTCTTTACTGGAATATTGCAGTACCGTGCAAAAGCTTTAGGCAACTGAGAAAACTGGAATTAAAAAGCTATTTAACTGGTCAGCAAACATTTACTTGCTCATAACAGTAAGTGGTTTGAAACAATTTGCTTGCACAGTCCTATATCTCAAGGATTTTATCATTACTACTGCAGTCTAATATACATACTGCAAAGACACAGACACACACAAAATATCTCAAATATCAACATGTTTTAATGATTTATGGTTTACTGGTCAACATTTCTAAATCCAAATACTCCAGATTCACCATGTTCCTGTAAAGTCCTTCTATAACATTGTGTCATCTGGACCGTCGCATCATGAAACGGTAATGAGAGTTGTTCATACTGTCTAAGCAATGACACATTTGCATATGTTTTACACAAACCAGATGAATGATGAATTCACTGTTAATCACCCTCAAATGTGTGACTGCATGTAAAGTCTAAATTATATGGCTGTGTCACACAAGAAGCAGCCTAACAATTGACTCTGGATGGATGTAACCTGTTATGGGTTCCACAGTTTAGACTGTTTGCTCCTTTAACTACCAAGGCCATGCCATCTTTGTCCTGCTTTGCTTAATCTATTATTAAGCAAAAAGAGAAAGTGCCACAGGAGTGGGTGGAAAGCATTGTGGCATGGCAGAGGCTGGGACTGCTAGCACGAACACGATGTCATTCATGGTCCATCCATTATGAGCCGCATTATGAGCACTGTTATACGCCTCATTCTGCACAGCATCCATTAGCAAGGCCACAGATGAAGTCACTTAGTCCTCAACTTAGCTTTGCAAATCAGCATTCTGTCTTAGCTTTACATTAGGGGGGAGCTTCAGACAACTATAACTGCCTGTACCTGGCATAAAACATGGCTATTTTGATTCCCCGTTGCCTGGGAAGGACAGTTTTGTGGGAACTGTCACAATGTTACAATTGTTTATTATTCTTTTATTCCGTCATTGCTATTTCTGCTTTATAAATGCTCCTAATTGTTGTGCTAATTGCTCCCTAATCCCTAGTAAGCCCACTTTAGAAATACATAGAAATGCATACAGAGAGACAGATATCATTCTAATATTAACTACTGACTGTAGGCACAACGGGAAATAAACTAAGTAATGTTAACACTCCCTAAGCCTTGCCGCCCATCAAGTTTTATTGTGGCAGGTACTATGTATGTCTTTATGATGCTATCAACTAGTCGTGCTATTGTTGTCAGCATACAAAACACTTTTTGGGCTTTACTTTTGAGTGTGACTCTTGCGCCCTCTCAGCATGAGCATTCTACAGTCATCAGCACTATAGCACATTTACTATGGTCCTTGTTGTAGTTTCACTTATTAAGCAGGGCAGAATGACAGCTCGTCAGGCTGTTTTCAGAGCTGCCTGCCAGAGTAGGAGCTTTTGTGATGTGGTTTGGTTCATTTTATACTGCAGAAGTGCACCAGGCTGTATTCACGGGTGTCCTTTGAATTAAAAGGTGCTGTGCTGAGGGGTGGCAGTGAGTGAGTCATGAGTTGGGCTGGACTGTTAATCAGACTACACACACACATAGATAGAGCGGGCAACATTTAACCATAAATATTATGGTTTATTATTTAACCATAAATAATATTAAAATAAGCATTTCTGAGAATATTGTTGATATCATTAGTACCTAAGGCACAGTGACCAAATTTTCACTGAAACGACTGAAAAATGAGTCTATTTAATAGGATTTAGTATGAGAAATGTTAAATAGAAACTCTCCGAATATACTCTTTCACAACATTTTTTTCGTTTTTCTCATTTTTAGCCTAATATTTTGCTGTAGAATACAAGTTAAAACATCAACTACAAAACAGCGCTCACGGAATTATGCAGTCACCTTAAAAACCTCCAAAACTGAACTTTACAGGAGGATAAAACAGCCCTTCTATACTTGCACTGGAGGTTGATATAAGAAATTTTGGACTAATTCTATTGGTCTATCTATAATGAATATTCACCCAATTGAAAATGGTGACTACAGGCTTGTAAATTGCAATAAAGAATGTTTCCCCTTTAGTCTAAAATTTTGACTGGTAGCGTATATACTGTTGAATGTTTTGTATCAGGCCTATGTGCCTGCTGAAACATTTTCATCAGAGAACCTGCAGAAAATAACTGCAGGAGCAGACCTTCTCCTCAGTTGGGGTGAGTGGATAGGAGAGTTTCTTCTTCACTGGTAATTCTGGGACAGTTCTAACATGAAAGTGGATGCAGGAGCAAACATACGGATTGTGTGTGACTTGAAGATTAATGTTTGTGAAATAAAATTATAGTGCATTTCAGTGCAATTTTACTAGTAGTATGTATGATGTAACAAATGTATGATGTAACAGGTATACCGTGCCTTACACTGCAGTCTTGCTATGGTTTGCATGAGTTCTTAGCATGAGTTCTTAGCAGTGTCTTAGAGTATTGCGATGCATTCGGTTAATTTATCCTCTCTACATCATCTCATATAGCCCATCACCAGCACATACAGTCGTGTGAGCTTTAACATACAAGCCTGCACACTCTGAACGCTCTGTGTTACACATCTTTAGCTCACCACCGTCTCTGTCATATATCCCATAAGTGCTGTGTGTGACAGAGAGAAAGATGAAGTGGCAGGAAAGAAGACAGGAGAGAATGAGTGTGAATTACTGAACCGTGGAGGAGAGCTGAGGTGCTAGAGTGATTCTCAACCATCAGAGTTCTAAAGCTTTGAATCGCACCGGCTCCTAAACGATACAAGCATTACATATGGCACACCTCCAGAGACCAAATCCCACAGTGGTCAGCAGGACACAGGAGGATCTACAGTTCCAATCTTGTTAGAAAGGAAAGCTCCTACGGCAACTCGATGACCCATTCACTGTTCAAACGGGAGACAGTGCACAGCTCATCATGTGGTTATCATTTTCACTTGCTGAACGATCCTAGAGAGAAAGGGCTTTCGGCTATCTTCCTCTTTACCTTGAGAGAAAGAATACACAGACAACAAAATCTGCTTCTTTGCCAAAGCAGTTGGGGGGGCGGGGGCAGTGGGGAAGAAATAACACTGCCAATTTGCAAACCAGTTGTTGATTCATGGCCGGAGAATTCAGTGGCTCTTGAAGGATATATAAAACTGCCTCGGCAAAATCCCTTCTGTTTACTCATTTAAAATTTATCCTCTCTGATGCAGTGAGCTGAAAAACTATTTTTCATAAGTGTGCCCTCTAAAAAAAGGAAAGGGGGGGAAATTATGATATGAGTCCATAAAAGACCACATGCCGAGATGGGCACGAGAGACTGGTACATAAAGAACAGACAGAGAGAGAGGAACGAAGCCATACTGAGAGTAGGAAATAGTTCTGTCTTTCTGTGGAACGAGCTGCTAGAAAGGAAAATAAAACGGCCTGTGACTTCATTTCACCTTTCCGAGATGACGGCTGCTACAGAGTGCTGGATTTCATACCTACACATACACAGAGCGAGCTGAATACACAGCCAAGCTGAGGCCTTTTGCAACCTTTTGAAACTTTACTTATGCTTCCTTTTGCAGCCCCTTGCTGAATGCTCTCTCTGTGTTTCCTTTTGACTGAGCCAAGTAAGGCATCTAAGAGTCATTGAGGGAGGCAGAGGAGCTGTTTGAGATTCCTGCTGTGTTCAGGCTCAGCCTCCTGAGTCTGAAATGCTCTATCTGACAACAATCACTGAAAAATGGGGTACGGCCAGGCCCACTAACGGATCGTGCCATCTGAGGAGAGAGTCGCCTGCATCAGTAACTCACTTTGAGCTGACTGCAGACAGTTTTGTGCTGTTTCAGTTGATGACCTGGGGAAGAGGGTGACAGGCATAAAAACAATGACAATGATGCATCACAAGCAATCAACATGGCCTTTATGGAGTGCAGTAAGGTGAGGGCCCTTGGATAGAGCCGTTTTATGCAGAAACACATTAAGCAGGTACACTCTAGGAATGCACTGGGATTTGTTTATACCCACTTAAAATGCACAATGATACATAAGTGCTTCATATACTTTCATTATTACTACCACATGTCAGATTATAGAGAAATTCCACGGATCTGTTCTGCATAACTATTTAGCTAAGGTGTAAATAAAGTCAGTCAGAGTGGGTTGACGTGAAATGTGACAGACATGAAATGTGACAGAATCAAAATTGTTCACAGTGGTGTTGATGGGAAGAGTTTGATGCCTCTAAAAGCACCATTAAAAAAGCTGCTACATGAAATGGCTAAACCTGTTTATGGACTAATACATGTATGTATTTTGGGCAGAGAGGCACATGCAGGGTGTTGTACGGGGAGAGGCACCAAGAGAGGTTTTTTTTTTCATCATTACCAGCATTACATATAAAAACTGAAATTTCACTGCTTAGTTTAGATAATTACATGATCTGCACCAGGGATAACACTGTTCCTGGTTCCCATCCTCATTACTATAAAGCTATGGCTATAAAACCCTTCTAAAGATATCTGACTAGCTATAACACAGATAGCTAAGATCCTGTACAAATTCATGCATTCATGTAATTCATAAGAATTGTGAGGGGTAAAGGGATAATGCTGTAGCTAATCATTTCAGCAGTACTGCTGTCAGTACTGCAACATACAGTGTTCAACTTTGTGGTTAAGCATATCGTCGCTGTCCAAAGAAAAACAGGTATCTCCAAAATGGCAACTTTACAGGAGAGCCCAAAAACCTCATTCAATTGGAATGAAAGTCAATGGAGCCAAACATCTTTCAAAGTCGTTTTGGGCCATTACTGTTGGTCCATACCTCATGAAATTTCTACACAGTGTAAACATCATATCATGTGATCAAATGATGCATTAAAGTAAAAATCAATAAAAATGGAGATACATGTTTTTCATTGGACAGCGACGATATATTTGTATCACATGGGAACATGGGGCGGGGTCTCTTTACCTAAGTCTCCACCACTGTATTCAGTGTATTCTAAATAAGCAAGCATACTCAGAAAAGCTGCACAGAATCAGCTCCAGCTTCTATCTGAAAGCGGCTACTTCAATGCACTTGAAAAGTCTGTGTGTGTCCTTCTCTAATGCTTCCTAACGCTATCGATCACTACAGTCCATTTGCTTTCCCAGGCCCAGGCTTCATCCTTCTCTCTCCTCCTCTTCTCTCACTGGGCTGGCAGGACCAGGGCGAGGCCAGCGGCGTCTACCCTCTCCATCAGCGGCGTCTAATCCTTCCCCTCTGAGGGATGGTGGAGGGAGATGAGGCCTTAATTAGTCCAATAAACCGCTCTGGAAGGGGTTATTGATACCAGACGCTGAGCTCTAACTGAAGACTAGGCAGAAAGCGAGTGAAGGAGAGGGGGTTCAGGGAGCTGAGGCTGCATGTTCAAAAAGCAGGTCATTCTCCTCTCTTGTCTCCTCTGAGAGCCTCCTCGACAACCTTTTCATGTGTCCTTCAGCTAAGAGGCTTAAGAGGGAATGCTGACCCTCACACTATCAAAGATTATGAGCCGGAGGAAAACAACAACAACGCAACAACAATTTGCCGGGCGTTGAACGCGAGGGAATTATGAGTAATTAAAGACGAAATTACTTGTCTAAGCTGTCCTTGCGTCCTCCCGCACTCCTTTTCTTCTGCTCCGCCTCCATTCCTGTAATGCTGAGAGCCAAGCTCACAGAAAGAAGAGATGGGAAGTGTACGGCACTGGTCTGTGATAATCCCTGGCCTCCTCTAGTAACGTAACTCTGGCTTTCGCTTAGAAAATTGATCTGGCTCTTTTCATGTCCACAAGAGGCAAGGTGACCCAGAGTGGGTGCAGTTCAGCTTAGCCTGCACACAGCAAATCTGCCATTACTGCTGAAGAGTCACAACAGCAAATACACAAGTACGGTCCTACACGGCATTTACTTCATCAAAAGCAGGATACTGCTTTGAACTACTACTATGGTACATGTAGACAGCTGTGCAAATGCATGGATGCTCTCTGTAAGACTGTAGTGGTGACCCTACTCCTTTTTTCTGGCTTCTTTAGAATACCCTGTCATGTTAAGTCCCAAATGTCCAAACGAATAGTATCAAGTTTGAAAGCTAGATTATGTTTATTCTTCAAACATTTCGAGGTTTTTAAACATTCATCAGCAGCAATTTCTGTTGTCCAATTGCCCCTGGTGATTTGGCTACTTGCTCTATGAGACCTAGCAAAAATCCCCATCAATAGGCTACAAATATGTGGACCAGGAGGATGTCACCAGTAGATCATAATTACAGCTGGATATTGTTCAAATGTTGTTGATAATGAATGTCATTCGCACACATCCAATTTAGTCAATGCGGTGTTTAAGTATTTCAGTACCTAAACTACATTATGATGACTGGAGCTGGTGGCATAACATAGATGCCATACATGCCTGTTCTAGAATGTCCTAGCATGGTGGTCTGGGTCAGGCCGGTGGTACTGCAACAGGAAGATGCCAAAATGAGTGCCGGGTCCTCCGTTGTGCCGAGTCGCTTTGCACCTTATTAAGCACCAATCAAAAAAACAGCTGGGAGAAATGCAAAAGAGAGCAGAACTATTTATTTTGCATTTGCATATCTGCCAAAGGCTTGGCCCAGGGGGAAATTGTATTAGGGGGAGTGATTAATTCAGTCGTTTCTCTTTTATGGCTGACACCGGCTTCGTCGATTTACTGAGTCCACTGCATGTTATTTTAAGTAAAAATGAAATGTCTAAAATGGAAGGGTAGGCCTATTACTTTTATATATGAGCAAAATGGAGGAAGCCTGAGATGGATTGCCTTTGCTTCTAACAGGGCCTCTCTTGCCTCGTTCTCTCTCCATCCTCGTCTTTCTCTGTTCCTCTGATCACATTCAGCTGCAGAATTCCTCTAAAGACCGAAAATGTCAGTGGGTGGACAGACTAGACGATGGCAGTCGTAAGTCATTTTAAGGTCTAGAATTCCCCTTAATCAATCTAAGGGGTCTTGTGTCTCATTTGAGGCTTCGTCTCCTCACCAAACAACCCAGCATCACCAGCCCTGCGATGGCAGGCGCAATCTCTCAGACAGGCAAGGGACAAGGTCAAACACCATTTCATTTTCTCTTTTAATCCCTCCAGCACTCTCATCAATACCCCCTCTCTCCCTATCTCCCTTCCTGAAATGCATTTATTTAAAACCACACTCTGCACCCATGACATTATGGATAACACAAAACAATTGACTGAAAATACAGCGGAGTACAAACACAGAATTCCAACATGAAGAGCAAGGCTTTCTCTGATTACGCTGTTTCAATTTAGCTGCTAACATATAATTAAGGATAACAACCCCCTCCCCGAAAGCTGAAGAACACTGTAATTTTACTTACAGTAAAAAGCCCATTTGCAGTATTTATTTTGCAATGCTTCCACATCCTCACATAATTTACCGAGATTAGCCCAATGAGCACGGTTATCTAATAGAATGCAATTTGAAACAGAATGGCTGGGAATTGGCTAACTGAATTTCCACAGTGAATGAGTCTTTCACTTTCATGGCTGATAACGCTGATGAAACAGTTGTATTCATTACTTTAAAAGCCAGCACTGATAACTCAAAGAAAAGGCGCTTGAGTGCCTGACTTCTATGCTGCCCCCCCTCTGTTGTGACGGTAAAATGCCCACGATTTCATATGCATCCCAACGGGCCGGTACACAACTACGCCACTTTCCCTTTAATAACACAAGATTCATAAACCTACAGCTCAGCATATGGCTTTTTCACAGAGCTAACACCAATACCATCTCTTTTTTTATTACTCTGGCCTGGGGGTGAGAGGATGGAACATCAAGGTATTTGAAGACGTTTTCACGATACATGATACAAATTACATGGTCTTCTGAGGTTGGATAGGTTGGCACAGACGAGAATGCACCAGTAGTGCCACATCATACAATATATTTACCCAACATTTCTCTCAGGGAGCGGTTCTATATTACAATATCTTACCAAATTATGCGGTCAAGATGAAAACTAGTCGGCCCCCGGCTACAAGTGGATACAAACCAACGCCAAAACCTAAACATTTGAAAGACAACACAGCTGGTCGTGCATGGCATTAAATTGCCATTATTTTTATACTTTGGATTTATGTCATTTATATCAGTACTGGTATGATGTTTATTGGTATGCTATATCACAATTATGGCATTCTTGCTTCTGTTTTTTTACTGTATTCTGCATATATCAAGGGGGTGTCATGTATTTAACCAGCAGTGTAGAGGTAACATAACCAGTCATAATAAATCACATGTCTAATGTCCATCATAAAAACTGTGAAATGATTCCATGCGGCAGATTTTTTCCCCACTGATACTCTCTCTCTGCTGGCTGGCGTGGAAGAAGACAGTGTTTTTAATCACTGTTTCTAGTTTTCATTCTAGTTTTCATCTGTAAAACGATTTGAGTGTTGTGAAGTGTTCTGTGGCATGGAAATTTTGCTGCGTCGCTAATGATGATAAAATATTGTCATACTGCCCACCTCTAGCCTGCCCTGTGTGGTTCTCTGCAGGTAGCTTATATAGGAGCACTGTCTTGTCTTTCACTCTCTCACTCTTTCTCTTCCTTCAGGGAGCCCTAAATGGAACAAGTCTATTACATCTTTAACTACTTCCTCAAAGTTACAGAGGCCTTTAGGGACCGCACACACGTGTGCACACGCTAACTCTTGGCTCAATTTTCACCAATAATCCCCACTGGAACTCCAGGCATCTGCTCCCCGGTGGAGCTCTGACATCTGTTAGTGTGTCATCACATCTCTCTATTCCGCACGCCTGCTTTGCTCTTTCTGTGCTTTTCGGGGAGACATCTCCTCCTCTCCAACTCCTCTCCGTTTGCCCGGCCATCTCTCTCCTGGCCAGTAACCTGACCTCATGCTTCCCCCTGCATTACTCAGATACGCTCTCCGCCTTTCTGCCCTACTCTCTCCATTAGACACAGCTCTGGCAGGCTTCTATTCTAAGCCCATGTGATTGATTTTTTCTTAAAGGACACCTGACAGAGCTGGATCTGAGGCTGGAGGGTCCTCGGCTCAGGAACGTGTCATACAGGGTACTTGCGGAACCACTGGAACAATTAGAACAATGGCAAACGCAGCCCCTACACAGATAAAGCCATTTCATACACCTGAGGTTTTTGAGTGGGGCAGCAGAAAATCCAACCACAGCTGCTGGGTCACTGGGGTGTGATGTGATTCTATGCAGCAGTGGGGTTTGGTTGGGGTTCAAGCCCATATTCATGCTTGGCTAATCCTTCAAGCCCTGCCTGGGCGTCAGAGGCTCTAATTAAAGGCTAATGCTCGAACAGCCTCCCAGGGTCACTCAAAATGAGCAGTAAGACTGTATTAAAAGCCCACTACATTGTTTCCTTCAAAAAAAAAAAGGGGCCCATACATAATGGGTGAATGCGAACGTCTGGGGTATGGCTGTTAACAAGCAGATTAAGAGCAACACACACTGGACTTCTGAACGGGCGAGAGAAAGCGCCTTGCAAAAGCATTAAAACAGAGCAAATTAGCGGAGAAGCTGCAGTTCGGTTGTCAGGATGGGACCCGTGTCTGTGCCGGGCACATGGATGAGAGAAAGCTCAAATCCTTAATGTCTTCTAATGTGATTAATGGTCACAATGGGTGTTTTTTTAATGGGCATCCAAACAGAGTTTCCCATAAAAAATAGAAGCCGGCATGTGTGAAATGTGTTCGGTGTGAGTGTCTACATTAGGGACAGGTGAGGAGCAAAGAATCAAAGAACAGAGAGGCGTTTGAAAAGGCCCATTAAAGCTCTCTGAAATAAAAGCAAAGTGCATGTGGCCATTAGAGAGGGCCTGAGTATTATCTGTAATTTCTTATCAGTCATTTAGGTCTCACTGACAGAGGGCTGGAGACTTTGTGGGTGTCTGTGTGAGTGCTATTAGCACATTGTGGCCTTCTCTCTGACAGTGGACTGAGAGGTCATCGTATGACAAGGAAATGGGCATTTGAAAGGCTGTTGGAAAAAAAGCTACACTCCTCTGACTCCAGCGCGCCTTCTAACAGCTATTATTTTAGTAAGAAAAGGCAAACACTTGAGCTCCCACTACATGATGCTGTCACATGCCCAGCAGGGGGTGAAGTGGGCCTATGCTGTTTTCAGAGACCTCGAATTCAGACAATCATGTTAAAAATAACCATGGTAAACAGTACGCTTGAACCAACCAATGATAACTAAATCGCTAATATATCACCTAGCACAATCGCCAATCAAGCTAGTCATGCAAATCGTGCTTGTTTTTGTTTTTAGCATGCTTCCTTTAGAGTGTTTTTTGTAACGTGTAGTTAATGCTTTACACTAGTATAGATTTGCCCTAAATATATATCAACATTAGATAAATGTTCAGATCTGAGTATTGTTTGCATCAGAGTCACTGCTGAAAATGCTTCTATTTTGCTTTCTTTTGAAATTAAACACAATTTTTTCATTACAAATTATATTATCATATAAAGCAGTTACTTGTTTTGCTAATATTCTACACATCAGTGCTTTGGCCAGCAGCATGCAATGGCAAAATCAGTAGAAATAAAAGCGACTGATATACCAGTTGGAATTTCTGCTATGGTGTTAGTTTCATTGGTATGCCAATAACAAACAAATAAGACCAATAACAAAGTAAAAGCCGTTTAAAACACAGTAATTAGGACCAGTAATCCCTCATCTTGCACTGTTTAGTCAATTACATGTAATGATGGAGTCCATGGTACTCCAGGCTTTTACAGAGGAGGTATATCTGAACTGCCAGTCTCTAAGGTAATGATAGCTGCTAGCCAGTGGTCAGCTATATCAGGTAGCAGCAAGGTTTCACTGCTTTAATGAATCTGATGAATCCACTGAACACCACTGCTACGGACAAATGAAATGATGAACAATTGAATAATTACTGAACTCCAGGAGAGTCTGATGCTCAGATATGTACGCGGGTGAATAGGATGCAAAAGGCTTACAAAATTCATATGTAAAACATCAAGCACCATTTTTCTAGAGTCAGGGAAGCTGCTTTATGCTTACGTGTACACATACTACGTTTATCCAATAGAGCTCTACTAAAATAGGATTTTGAAGCCTGAATCCAATTTCATATATTTGGAGATTTGAAAGATTTCTTCAGGAACAATAACATAAACAGATTACTTTTCCTAGCGGTTAACGATTGGTTACCGTTATGTAAGTTATGTAGGTATGTTTATGTAAGAGTCCTCACCAAGATAACATACGTTTAAAATGTACTTCATTAAGCATAGTATGAATTATATTAATGTATCAAATTAATAACAAATGATAACATGGCATCTTAATTATGCTGTAACTGATACACCTAGAGTAAATGTTGCTGCTCGATGCATCTAATACTGCACCTAATAAGATGTAAATTGAGATGTAAATAACGTCTACTGGCATATCATCTTGTTCTGAGCACTAACAAAACAGTGCCATTACAGCACAGACTATACATTTCTACACATTTGATAGAGATGTTGGGTAACTTTGTTTAGCAACCAACTCAGCTTATGGTTATGTATGTGCCTCCTCCAGTTCATTTCCAAGGCACCCACTGAAACTTGTGTTTTGTAGATTTACAATTGTTTCATGTAGGTGGTAAAATGCTATAATTCAACGGTTCATTAAAAGGAATAGTTTCCCCCCAGATTAACGTTGCATTTGTTATCTTGTGGCGAACATAATTTGGCAATGAAAAGCATTATAAGTGAAGTTGCCAGAGATTTTTTGAGAATTAACAAGTAAGGAAAAGAATGTTGCCAGAATGAATCAGGCTAAGAGGAGAACCTATGGGAATAATTTTATTATTATCTCCAGCGTAAGGGACTCGTTAGGGTGCTCCTTGGAAGGTTGTTTATAACGTTACCACATATGACTCAACTCCATTCAGATTGCTTGTTCATTAATATGGCCACCATACAGTAAAAGCATGGAGATCTGTAGAATCCATATCCTGTTTTTCATTACTGTGTTAAAAAAGCACTTTAGTGTTCCCTCATGTAAAAGGGTAATGATCATGTTAAACATCACGTCCTGTAAACTCAAATCTAAACTGAGCACTATTTACAAGTGGGACAATTGGTACAGTTTCCAGCATCACTCAGATGCAGCATCTGGTTGGCTCTGCTTGGGCCAGCTGACATATGTAGCTCGAGAGAAGTGTCCTCTGATGGACAAACTACAAGATGACAACAGTCAAAACATGGTTGGAGGACCTGTTTTCCATCTGATCATTTCTTTTTTAACTGTCACTTATTGGCCGGTATAAATGCCCGTACCAATTTATCTGCAATATGGGCTCTACCAGCTCTATATTGTTCAGTTCTGCTTTAAATTATTTCACACAGTAAAACTACTTTACATTTACTTCAGTCGTTAAATATTATTCCTACTCAGCATTCCAAACGTTTTGGTTGAAAATCTCTGGTCACACAGACATGATATTGTGTGTAAGTCAAAGTTTAATGTAGGTAAAAAGAAGCAGGTTAGTAATAATGCAGTTTGGATGTTGTGGTTATAGTATGTGGTTGTATGACTTCTCTTGTGTTTTCACCATTAACTGAAGCTGTCTTAGCAGAAGTCTGAGACTTGAAGATGTGGTTTGAGAAAGAAACCCGCACCATGTGTGGTTTTTTGTATATGGATCTGTCTGTAGCACAGTGTGTTCACATCACCCAACATAATTTAAAGTTCAATTATGTTTACACGTGAGAATCCTAGAGCTTTGCTATGGGTTGAATAACACAACTCAATGAACGAATGTTTTTTTGTAATCCTGGGATAAAGAAGTTTATACTATCACTGGAGACTGCTGCCACGCTAACTCAGTTAACTGAGCACAGGCTTAGAGTGAGGAGTTTGAGCGTCACGCACCTTCATCAGCTGAACCTATAATCATCTCCAGCTGAGCTTGCACTAGAAGCATGAATGACCAAATTACACTTTGGGCTGCCCCCCCACTCATGTTTATTCCAATCGGATGTTGATACATAATGAATATTGATGCTGTCACGGTGACATATTTAGGACGCAGTGTAAATCAACATGGCTGCTGTAGATAAATAAACAAATCCAATTAAAGAGCATGTTAGCAGGGCTGTGCTTACCTCAGCTTCTTTCCTCTACACACACTCAAGCCCACACAGGCCTACACTGAGCTGAGCTGAGCTGCGACCAGACCCCGCCTCCTCACAGGCCTCATGCTGACTACTAAACCACCCACAAGCGTCTGTAATTTATAACTTCTGTGATCTACTGCACATGCACATGTCAATCACTCTGTTCCAAAATGATGGGTGTTGCCTCCTCATTCTCTCAGCTACAGCAGCAGCACAGCAACCATCGATCTGCTACCCTGAGAAGAATACTAATCACACCAGGCCCCTTCACTCAGACTCACTGCACATTATTCTCCTTAAACCTATTAATGTTCAGGTGTGAGAGATAGAGGGAGAGAGATGCAAAAATACAGATAGATTGACACAGAGAGATGCAGAGTAGATAGTAGGATAGATACAGAGAGATTTAAAAACAAGGAGAGAAAAAGAAGGAGAGACATACGAAAGACAAAGAGAAAGAGACAGGAATACCAGGTTGAGACGCTGAAAGAGAGACACAGAATAAGATATTTAGAGAGATGCAGAGTGAGGGAGAAAAAATCAGAAAGAGAGGTAGTAAGGAGGCAGAGGCAGTAATGAGGCAAAGACTGAGAGAATGACAGAGAAAACGAAAACAGAATAGCTCTAGAGAGATGGAAAAAAGAAAAAAGAGAGATAAACAGAGTGACACGTGAGAGTGAGACGGTGAGTGAGTGAGAGAAACAAAGAGAAAGACTTAGTTATGCAGACTGAGATAGAAAGACACAGATATGCAAAGTAAAGTAGAGAAGAAAGTAAAGTATCACAGTGGGATAGATAAAGACGGAAAACAGAAAACAGATGTATATATATGTATATATATATAAAGAGAGAGAGAGAGAGAGAGAGAGAGAGAGAGAGAGAGAGGAGAAAGAGAGAGAGAGAAAGACAGAGACAGAGAGAGAGAGAGAGAGAGAGAGGAGAGAGAGAGAGAGAGAGAGAGAGAGAGAGAGAGAGAGAGAGAGAGAGAAAGAGAGAGAGAGAGAGAGAAAGAGAGAGAGAGAGAGAGAGAGAGAGAGAGAGAGAGAGAGAGAGAGAGAAAGAGAAAGAAAGAGAGAGAGAGAGAGAGAGAGAGAGAAAGAGAGAGAGAGCAGGATAGAGAAATAGACAGGCCAAACAATACAGAAAGAAAGAAAGGAGTGAGAAATAAAAAGAGAGAGAGAGAGAGAGAGAGAGAGAGAGAAAGAGAAAGAAAGAGAGAGAGAGAGCGAGAGACAGAGAGAGAGAGAAAGAGAGAGAGAGCAGGATAGAGAAATAGACAGGCCAAACAATACAAAAAGAAAAAAAGGAGTGAGAAATAAAAAGAGAGAGAGCATAGAGAGAGATAATGGTGACAGAGACAAAGAATACAGGACAAGAATAAAGGGATGTTCTTAAGAAATGCAGGTTTGAGGGTGAGTAAAATGATCTTGAATATCTTTTCTGGGAGGCAAAGCCTTAACTATTCAAATGAAAGGGATTTTTCATATGGGCTTTTCTCCCTGATGCTGCGGTTTGTAGTAACAGTATAATGGAGCCTGACAGTACAGAGAGGACTGAGCATTAGAAATGGCAAGAGATCACACAGAGTTTTATCATTCTTGCTTTGGCAGACACACACACACGCGCACGCACAGACACACACGCACAGACACACGCGCACGCGCATGCCCAGACACACACACACGCACGTACAGACACAGACGCACGCACAGACAAAGACGGATGTAGCTACTGGAAATACCACAGTGAAACACATCGCCAGGCATCATCGTCGTGTGTGTTTTGCCATTTGAAAAGTGTATCCATTGTTCCTCGCCTTCAGGGCCCCGAGCCATGGCAGGCGCTCCCTTTTGGAACGGAAGCATTTCTGAACGACTCAGTTAGATTGGCCGGGTGCATTTTCTCATAACAATCCCACATGTAGAAAGCAATTAGCCTAGCGCGCTCCGGCCTGTCTGAGCTCCTCTGGACCCTGCCGCGTCTGAGGTCCGCTGCCCTCCAGGTCAACATGACAACCGATCACTCCGCATTATCGGGCCCTTGCCCTTGTCCACGCTGCTGTCTGACATTTCAAACCCATTCCATCAAGCCTTCTATCTTAATTAACATTTACCACAGAGGGGCTGGGCAAGAACCGCACATGTTCCCGAAAGAGCACAGAAGGGCTTGAGGGGCTTAAGTGGTCATTTCAGAACCTCTGGTGTCACTCACGGCCCAAGCGTAGAAACTGCCTCATGTTCCACTGGACCCATAGCATTAAATGGTAATGTCTGCATTAGGACTGTAACTAACCACGGCTTCTATTAATACTGTGGGCTAATCCATCAACTATTCCTTCAACCAATCAACTAATCTACCTTGCAGAACACATGTCATAACATGGGTGACCCTTCTATGAAATGTCTTTCAATTGCCATTTCACTTTACTTTACCTCACATGTCACTTTACTTCACATGTCAGACATTTTGGGTCTCGCCTCCTTCATTTCCTCTCACTTTGCCATCATCACTTAGATCTGTATGAGAAGTGGCAGTATTTCTCTCTCTCTCTCTCTCGCACACGCACACACACACACACACACACACACACACACACACACACACATACACACGTCTAGGATTGCAATTGCTCTTTGGAATGAGGTAAAGGTTACCAGGAACAATAAATGATGATACATTTAGACTGATATGGCCAATATTTACTGAGCTACACATACAGAAGGAGTGTCTCTCAGTATGGTATTGGGCCGCCATGTTTGCTAACACAACATGCCAGACGTCTAGAGGTTCCTGCAGTAATCCATCCCATGCAGCTTGAATATGATATACAGTTCCTGCAGATTCTGTGGGAGAGGTGGAGGTGGAGTGACACCAGGACTTCTGGACAACAAACCGTGCTGTCACTGAGGATGACCTGCTGCCATTCTCAATCGCTTCAGTTCATGACAGTCTGGCATGACACCAGTGCAGTCTTTGCTGACGTTGATGTGGTGATAAGAGCAGTCGCCATAACAATCTGTGTGCAAGTAGTCCTGCGTCATGCGCCATCCACGCATGGTGCTGGCACGAACAGGATGACGCATGAAGGCATTACCGCTCAGTGAATGTCTACAATCTTGGCTGGTGGGACAATCAGGTGCAGGGATGAGACCCGTGCTTGCTCACGTCATATGTGCAGCCGAGTGTGAATCTTTAACCATTTGCATGTCTCATGATGTCCAACCTACCCCCCAAGTTTCATTCCTGTTGGTTGACTCCCTCTGGGTGCAACTATTCTTTTGATGATGAGTGTATATAGGAGGGGTGGGCGATATGATGATATTATCGTGTTACCCTGATATGCAATATGTATTTCTAAGCATATAGTTTGAGCACATTTGAACATAAATGAACTATGTTACTGCCATAACCAATGTGCCATATATGACCAGGTAAAAAAGCCTGTGCAGCTCTTCAGTCTTTGCAGTAACCGAGACGTAGCACAAGGGAAGCCATATTTTGATTCTGCTCTGAAAAAGCCGTGATTTTAATAATTTAATTTGGGCATTTGAAGCCGGCCTGTTCCCTCTACAGACAGCAATTTAAATTTCAGGCAACTAAGCAAAACTAATGGATAAAATAATAGTTATTCAGCAGGGCTCCTCTGGCGAGTGAAATGCATTTCATTTAAAGATTAGCGGTAAGCTGCTCTATTTTCTCCCCTCTCTCTCGCTCCACGAGAATGTGACTGTAAGTGATTTGGCTTTGAAGGGACGGGGGGAGCGAGTGGGAGTGACCTTTTGGAACGCGGTAATATGGTCGGACTGAAAATCAATGCAGACACAGATAAGGATCTTTGTATTAAGAGACCTTTTCACCAGCCTTAAAATTAGACATTAATGTCATGTTTGCAGCATGCATTCCCACTCAACAGCCCCCCCTTTCTTTTCCAGGCAGTGTTTCATTTTTTGTCCCCTTTTTTTTTTTATCTAAGCCACACGAAGCAGACGGTTAAAACGCGAACCGCCGAGGATAGAGGGGAGATAAAACTCCCAGCTCAGTAAAAACACACTCATTTCCCATCAGGCCTGAGCTTTGAGCTTGAGGGCTGGGGAATGCTGGGGGATCTTTGGGAGCGGCGTGGCGCTGCAGGACTCCAGCAGTGCCTGCCATGGAAAACTCGACATCCTGAAATTAGCCTCCTCTCAGCGTCTCGTCCCGCTCACTCTCCAGGCCCCTGGCTGCAGTGTGCGTCTGCTTTCGGATGCAGCGCGGGGAGCCTGCTGTTGCTGTGATTTAAAGAGGGCCACCGAGGATAAACAAAGCTATGGGGTGCATGCAGCTTCGAGTGGAGTTAAAAGACCCCCTTCCTCGCTCCAACCTAACACAATGACTTCAGGAACAGGAGTCTCTTTACCATATTTTGCCTGAAGCCTTCACAACAAAGCGATGTTTATAGTATAAGGAATTTATATCACTCAGAACTTCATGGCTCGGCACAGCTGTAACGAAGCTACTGCATAAAAAACGTAACCCTCGCACACAAGGGAACTACCTAGCAAGAAGTGCATGCAGAATAAAGCTCTTTGACTCACACGTTTGGGATTACTGCACCATATTGTATGCCACCCATGATCATATTACAGCAGACTAGGCCACGTGCCACACACCAATCCCCTATGTCCCATTATACAGCTTTTTGAATGCTGGTGAAACATTCAAGCACAATATCTGCTTTGATTTTGTGTGCTCGGTCTGTGTCAGCTTCTGCCATGCCTGCTTCACATGCATGATCTCTGCTCGGCTGCCATGCAATGTGCCTCAATCAAAAAGCAGTACGGGCTGAACCATCCTCATAACTTCAATGTGAATGGATGGGGCTAAACAGCTGTAGACTGGATAGACAGACGGTATTTGAAATATGGACGCCTGATGATATTAGAATCATATTAGCATGGATATCAGCATATATTTGCTAGAAGGAACTGACTTTGGAGCAATAGATTAGATTTGATAGATATTTCAAAGTGACAGTAGCTACTGTGCTAAATGTTATGTTACAGCAAATGCAAATAGGTGTTAGAAGTCTCTGTAGCATTAATCCAGGTGGATTTAGTCACCAATTCTTCTTTATTTATAAATGCTTACTGGCAAATCTGCATTAATGTAAAATGCATTGGTTTCCCTGACATCACAAAAGCAACTCAATCAAAATGGCTGCTTTTGCAGTTTAGTTTTGAACATATGGGCTGCATGGACTGGTGAGCAAATGGTACACTCAGACATTTTAACAGTGTTTAGATACATGAAACTCTTTGCATGGTACCTTCAGGCCCTTCAGGAACACAGTATTCATTATTGGTTTCCTTTAACAGCAGCATAAAGCAAAGCTGCAGAACTGGCTGCTGATGCCAGCAGGCTGCTTTGTTTCAAGCAATGTCAATTCTCAATTGAATAAAGCCAACCTGCAAGGAAATGGCTAGATTCCCACCACTGCCAAATGGAACTAGCGTGTAGGGACGTCATGTGAACACGCTTTGTATGCAGCTGACACCTAGCCATGTTCACCTCCAAATACTCTTCAATGAATACGAGCAGGTGGTCAATCCATTAGACTGCTGGCATACAATAGCCCACATTCAGAGATCTCAACACTCTGATTCACCATCCCGAGCAGCCATGTGCAGCTTCTGCCATCAACCTGTGCTGTTTCTTCTCTATAATTTCCCATTAAGTCTGCAACTTCCAACTTCAGAGCTGGACATGTCCACTGTCGTTAACCTTAACATTGAAGTACAATGAGCAAAAAGCACCACACAGAGTGCTTAGACACTTTAATAGGTACAGTAAACAGTTAACTGGAAAGCAATTATGATGTTTACATTGAGGCACTCTCTGAGCTAATAGCAATAGATGGAGTTCCTTTGTATTGATTGTTCATGGGAACAGCATGTGGCGGATCTTGGACAGCAGCAGGACCAAATGTGATTTACTCAGCAAGCTAGTTAAGTTTCATTCACTACACACAGACGCACAAAAAGACAGATAGACACACCCTACTTCATAAATCAATATCATGCATGTTTCATAATAGAAGCTATATGTCTGTGGGGAGGTTGGAGAAGAGTGGAGAACACTGTTATGGTCCAGCCATGAAGACAAACCAAAGTGAGTTCACCCAGCAGGTAAGATAACAACGACAGCCTAAGCAGCTACTGAGAGTACAGTGAATATCTGAACAAGAAGCCAGAAATCTATCACCCACTTCACCAGCTGCCTTCTCTATAAAGCAGACTGAAGATGTCCAGCAGTGCCACTCATCACCACGGGACAAGCTGCCTCCATAAACCAGCCCCGGTTGTCCGGTTTACCCCAAACCAAATGACAATGTCAAGGACTCGAGAGGAGCTGAAGCACACAGTGTATCAGGCTTGACAGCACGAGCCGGGGTTTTTTCTTGAACACATATACCGTCGGTAGAGGTTTTAAAAGAGAGCCCAGCTGGACAGCAGGAAGCATCCTCCGGTAACGTTACACCAACAATTCGAAACCAACCTGCTCAGCTTTTAAGCCACACTCCGCTGTGTGAAACAGCACATCCCGTATTCCCCTCCGCTGAATGGTGGCCTGGCTGGCTGCACTCTCCTCACCGAGGCGTCGCTCGCGCTCACTGAGCTCTAAACTTGCGGCGTTTGTGCGGCGCTCCACTGCAGAACCACCTCATAATCCATCTCTGGCGGAGAAACGGAAACCACACGACACATTCTCCTCAAACACCGGC
This sequence comes from Prochilodus magdalenae, assembly GCA_024036415.1. Lineage (NCBI taxonomy): Eukaryota > Metazoa > Chordata > Actinopteri > Characiformes > Prochilodontidae > Prochilodus > Prochilodus magdalenae. The sequence goes on from JAMWET010000695.1 coordinate 63,298, forward strand.
AGAAACGAAGGACAACGCGTCGCTCTCATTCAGACACTGAGCCGCCCTCGACATTCAGAGCGTCCTGTTATACGGAGCACCGCAAACCCGAGCGCTGAGTCCTCAGACACTTCGACGGCCATTTACCTGAGCAGCTCCATTAGCTGCTCCCAGCGGCTGTAGCTGCCTCCGCCTCGACCGCACCAAAGACGCTAAAGTCTCACAAATGTTTCTTTGTCGAGAGAGAGACAGAGAGTGATTGTGCGCCCGTGTATGTGTGTGTAGTGTACTCACCTCCCGCCGTCTGTAAGCATCCTCTCTCTCTCCTCTCTTCAGTCTCTCTCCCTCTCTCCCACAACGGCGACTCCCCGAGCTGTACCGGACCGACCGCCCTACCTCGGGGCCATACCGAACACACACCCGCTCTGTACCGCTCCCTATCACTTTATCTAGCGGTAAAGAAATGCGCCCGTTACTGAGAGGGACCGGACATCAGCGGCCACAGACCGCTGGAATCGCTGTTCGTCGGTGGCAGGTTTCCTTCCACTCAGGCAGGGTTTGTCAAGCGCCTGCTAGCGCCGGAGCGGAACAGGGAGTGGATGAGAGAGAGAGAGAGAGAGAGAGAGAGAGAGAGAGAGATTCCCACGCACGAGAACGCTTTCTCTTTGGCACGCTCACATCCCTACTGCTATGTCCTTAACAGTATTGATTACTGAAAGCAGAATTGTCCATCCTCTAAAAACTCAGTATTACCCAGTTGTTGAGATGTAAGCCAATACAATATTTGTGAGTTGTTGTTTTACAATAGAGAAACAGGAGTCGTGATGACACACACACACACACACACACACATATATGTATATATATATATATATATATATATATATATATATATATATATATATATATATATATATATATATATATATATAATTTTATCAGTAATGCTGATGATGGTAAAATAGTGCTAATAGTGCTAATACTTCAGACAGCAACTCGTAACTCTATATGTAATGACTTATTAACCGGGCGGGGGCATACCCCCGCTAGAAAACCCAACGCATACCAGCCATCACCAGCAAAAGCAGCTCATGTTGTGTTTTAGACTCTGGTATGCCAGTCAGCACCAATGGAAACTAAGCGAACACCAGCGGAAACAGCATATATTTTAATGCCAGTATGCCAGTCAACCAGCTAAACCAGTGCCAGACCAACACTATACCAGCTTAAATCAGCATAGTCTGCATAAACCACTCTGAAGGTCTTTGTTCACATCCCAACTGTTTCATTGTGCAGAAACTTGCTGAGAAATGGGTGAAAGTCTCCCGTAATGGAGACGCAAGAAAAACTATGTTCGGTTGGACAGCATTCAAATGCAGTCGGCTTCATAATGGCACACAATGGCACACTAAACCAGCTATTTATCTGCTAAATGAACAAAGACATCATTAAGAAACTGTTTTGGCAAAGCAAGCAAAGTCATAGGAGAGATAAAGAGCACTGGTTAATGTAGGCTATTCCGTGATTCTACATCAGGACTAGCTCCCCATGGGGTTGAATTAAGACATACAGTGTTGGATTCACTCGTACAGTGTTTATTTAGCAGGGTTTCTGTCACATCTACAGGCATCAGCTCAGCACTGGGATTTATGTTGTGTGGTATGCTATGATAATAAGCCACATGTGTAGTAAAGGAGTATAGTAATGTATACAGACCCTCAAAGAGGGAAGACCACCTGCACCATGTGAAAAAGTCCACTTGGCAGCCTGTCTTTATATTAGCGTAGGCCAGCTGAATGGACTGGCCCTGCCAATATAGTCAACCTGTGCAGCATCTGAGAGAGGCTGTGGGACAGTGGCTTCAGTCAGGGCTGCAGTACTGCTTCTGAGGACCTGATGGCACTGTTGGACTCGAAGAAGGAGAATTCTTTTAGAAAAGCCATGTCTTAAAGACATTCACAGGAAGCTCTCAAGCATCTGCTCAAGAGAGCTCTCTGGAAAAACAATAGCAGCATGCTGCATAAACAGGCAGTCTCAAATAAAATAACAGCTGTCTGTTCTGATAGAGGTCACTGGTCCTGCATCCGCACATGCCTGCGTGTTTGTGTGCCCGGTACTGACACACAGGGATTTTTTCGCTCCTTATAGGTGTAAATTAGATTAAGGCCTCATTCAGGAAATTGTGCCGACAGACGTGTCTGGATCAGAGCCACGCTTCAGCCGCGTATGCATTAACAGATGAGGTGATTATGGATTACTACAAACCCTTAACCCACTCACGCACGCATAGCAGCATGTCTGTATATGCAAAGCAGTCACCTGCTATGTGGGTGAGCTTGCATATGTGCCTATTTCTCTTGATGCGGTCCATTTATAGTGGACACATAGTGAAAAGCATGCAAGATGGCCGTCGTGCATTGTTTTGAGGAAAGGTTGCTTTTAAAGCTATTTGCTCAGAAGCTGGCAGCACTGGCCTGGATGACGAAGCCACTCCACCGGGGAAATATGCCCCAGCTTTCACTGCAGTACACTGACTGAACTTAATTGCACAGTCAAGTCAACAGCTCTCTCAGCTACACTGAGCACTAACCAGAGAGAAGGAGAGAGAGAGAGAGAGAGAGAGAGAGATTTCGCAAAGAAAGCTCTAGGGAGGGCATAAGGCCAGTATGATCTTTGTGTAGAGCCGGTTCCGGACCTTTGCTACTTCATTCGATTGTTTTTCATTACTTCTTTTCCAAATAGTGGTAGCACAAGGAGCAGAACTGTCTCAGGTAATCGAAGGCCTGCTGATTAGAATGAATGTGTCAGGCACGAGGGAACCGAATGGACCCCACAAGGAGACTAAACGGAAAGAAACCAGAAATTAAAGAGCAGAATGGACGTCATTTAAAACCCCTGTATTAGATGGGACAGTTACAGCAAATTTGGGTTGTGACCTTTTCCTTTATTTGTTATATAACAGCATGAAGGGGGGTTTTCCTTTGCCCGTTCAGATTGGCTTGATGTAAAACGCTTGCTTATGAATATGCTAATTAATGTCTGAGATACAGTTTTGACAAAAAAATGTTTAGAGTACAATTGATCCATTCGTGGAGGAGTAGAACAGACAGGGGTGTTGTTAGGCAAAACAGTGCCCCAAGCAAGCGTTACCAAAACCGTTTACTACGAATTTATCATCATCAGTATTACTATATACAGTATATACTATAAACCCAGATGGCATGTGACGGTTCACCGGTGGCTTTGATAGAAAAAGAAATTGTAAACATCTTGACCCCTGATTCCTTTCACCACCACTGTAAAGAAATCTGTCTCTAAGGTTCTCTACAATGAACCATTTTAGCTCAAGCCACTCCAACTGACTGTACTTATATCTCAGGGATTGAACTAAAAGGATATCTAATAAATGGTGGAATTCCACGGTAAGAGTGTGTAGGCCAAAAGCATTAAGCTGTAGGCCATGAGTGCTGTGTGGGTTTGCATACTGAATTGTATCAGTTGTTCTCACTCCAAAGTCATGCTCTTTTGCTCTACTCAGTGCAAAGAAGGTCAGCGTGACTTGTAATATGTAGTTTAGAGCTCTGCACTTGCCTTCGCTGCAAATGAGGCCTTTTTAAGGGAAAAAAGGATCTGCCTACACTGGCAGAGGAGAAGAGAAATGGAGAGGGGAGAAAAGAACATGACATTGTGAGGATATACACTCTAAAGAGACTTCCGAAAAGGGTTCCTAGTGGGTGTGTGTGGTGCTGAATGCCGCTGGTTTCCTCATGAGAGGATGATTTGGGTTCTTAGCAGTCGGAGGAGTCATGTCCATGAGGATTCTTGAAGTTGTATTTCAAGCAATGGAGGTGGTACACATCAAGCAGAATGTTCAGAATGGTTAACTCATTCAGAATTCACTACACAGCATTTGCTATATAGTGACCAGACAATAACCGTGGTATGACATAAAGATATATATTTGAGAATATAAAATGGCTGACACACAATGAGCCATAATGGCACTGGTCCATGCTCCACCCACAAGATCATTCTTTTATAGAATAGAATAGACACACTTTATTGTCAATGAGCCAACGAAATGTAGGCATCCTGCTTAGGTCCATGCTCCACCCACAAGATCATTCTTTTATAGGGGTTACCAGACGATACAGGCATGATTTAGGCAAAAATCTCATTAGCCAATCATTTAAATAGATATTTATTTGGTATGTTAATATGTGTTGGATACGTGTTATTGGTGTTCATTATCGCTGTAATATTATATCCTAGTCCGTGTGAGCGCCTCCCAGAGGGCATATGTGAAAACATTATCAGATTCTTTGATGATTTTTCCAGCCCTTTTCAGACACCTCTTCCTGTAGATATCCTCTATGGGGTTATAGGGGTTACCAGACGATACAGGCATGATTTAGGCAAAAATCTCATTAGCCGTTCATTTAAATAGATATTTATTTGGTATGTTAATATCGAAACGCTTCATTAGCGTAATATTATATTATGTGATATATGTAAAGAGTATCAGAAACTTTATAACAGTTCACATGTAAAGATTTGCTTTTATACTGAGATTTTGAGATTTTAATGATAGCCTAAAATTAATATATTGCAATATATGATTGATTACAGTATGGCAATATATTAGATTATATTTAAAAATTACTTATCTTGAGTGTCAAACCACAAATACCTGCAGGGTGCGTGACGGGTTTCATAGTTGGGGAAGAGGTAGTATAGTGCAGTGAGTGTTTATCTGATGTGTGGAAAATAGGTTCAGAGCAGGTATTAATGATTAGCAAAAGGGGAGAGATTGCATTTGGGTGGGAGCTACTTCCATACTGTGAAGGAAGTAGCTCAACCTGCAGGTGTATTAAAGCGTACCGTCCTACAGGTCTTCCATCAGTGGCTAAAATCCCAGTTTACAGGAAATTCTCCTCAGAAATGTGGCAGGAAAGGCATCCACCAAATCTAGCTGAACAGCACAATTCAGTGATGCAAGGGTGGCTGAACACGGATGCTACCTACATCCAGAAACTTGTCCAGTCCGTGCCAAATCAAATCACAGCTGTTATTCAAGCTTGTGGCAGTGTTACAAGCTATTGTACGAGCTGATGTATTGTATGATCGGGTTCTTGTCACCACACAGCCCTGATGTTAGCCCTTGATGTTTCTACTGGAAACTCAAAGTTATGTGGCAATTCGCGAAAACCGTTACAGTTATTATTTTGAATGGGTTTGTTGCTCATGACATATAGCACATGTGGCCATAGGATAGATAGATTAGTTCATATGTCATGAAAGTGTAACGGTCACTTTAACTGCCGGCATTGAGCGCATGCGCGCCGTATGTCGAGAGCATGAGAGAGGGAAAATTCCAGCTAACGATTTACTAGAGCGGCACGCGGTTCTGCGGATGTAACCATGAGGTGTGGGAGCTCCTCTGCCCAATAAAGGGATCCAGTTTCCGAACGGCTGTCTCCCACCTGGACTTTCTTTTATGGTGGTCGGGAAAGCAGCTAACTCCCTGTGGCTTTCACCCACTACTGAGTTCGTTACAAAGGCATGCCACCATAAGTATAATAAAATTAATGCCATAGAAGTGAGAAAGAGTCCTACATTGCCAAACCCCCTGATATGTATATATGCTCTAGATATCAAAATAATCTTAGAGAACCTCACTGTTTTTACTTCTAGGAGTGTAACGCATGGCTTAGATGCATTCAGACAGATTATTATTTTGCCGTCCCGCCCCGACTCTGCTTTTTATTGACATGTTTACCTGCACTGCTGAAATTCTCTCTTGCTCTCCCTCTCTCTTTCTCTCTCTCTCCTGCAGGAGCAGCTGACTAATGTGTTCCCTCTGTGAGCTTCCATCACCTTCACCTCGGAGCCTCAGAGCTGCCAGACACTTCTCTTCCCGCCAGGCTCGAACAATGCCCAGCACACAGCTATTTCCCCCCTCCGCAAGACCGCAATTTATCGAGTCTCACCGGCCGTCGCCTTTTTGCAGAGACAATAGGCCGATGATGCCAGAAGCTGCTATAAAAGATGTTTCCGGCCAATCTCGGCATGGCACTCATCTAATCTGGAGCCAATCGAATCTCATCCCCTCATTTCTCCGGCACACCCAGGGGAGGCTGGGTGACACTCGCATTAAGCACCGCAGCAGGGATCACTCATTCAAAGGCTTTTAGAGGTTTTCTGGTAAATGCAAATTTGTACACACGACTTCAAGGGCAGCTTGGATTATGGGCGTCTTTTAAAAAAGACTGCAGTGGCAGAGCCATGATTATAAATGGGTGTCAGGTCACAACTAGGAAGCGCTATACATAAAATCAAAGCACAATTATGCACTCTCTCCTTTAGAGCAAATCCACTGGGGGACCACCTTTGGTGTCTTAGGATCCTTCAGTAGATGGTTCATCTGAAGGAATACTCCACTGTAATTCAGTCTAAACTCTGCCTGTCATATCCATAGCATATGGTTGGTTACCAGGGACATTAATTTCTGCTTAGAAAGAAACAGATAGCCCACTGATTTACAGTGCAGTTATAATAGAGGCCAATGAGCAGTTCATTCAGCAAGGAACAAGTACTGATCGGTTCTGTTTACAGATTCAGAGTGAATGGAATCTTATTTAACGTTGCAGTTAAAATTGGATGTCTTAGCTAATATCTATCTATCTATCTATCTATCTATCTATCTATCTATCTATCTATCTATCTATCTATCTATCTATCTATCTATCTATCTATCTATCTATCTATCTATATTATATGAAGATTCATTAGAACTTGTAATGCCAGCCAAGTTTCCTGCTAGCTAGGCATTGTTTCAAAATGTACTATTTAGCCAGCCCATTAGGTCTGTACATAGAAATTGACCTGATTTCTGTATAGCCTTATTTGTATATCTAATTAATTAAACTCTATATTATTTATTCAAATTGTATATCCAGCTATGCAACTTTTAATGAAGTATACTTGGTTTGTTCAGAGTAAAGTCAGGAAGAGTTTCTCTAAACAAGTAACTGGAAAGATAACTTTCCCACAGAAGAAAGGTAATAAGTAGTGAGGTTACTTTCCGTGGAAGTAATGAGTGAAGTAACCCCATTATAGTTTGAGAGAAGTAATTAGTTATAATGAATGATTTTTTTGAGTTACTGCCCCAACATTGTTCATTAGGGAAGCAAATGTGATTTAAGAGTATTGAATCTAATAATGAGTAATAACTGCTGTACAGTTACGCAGATGCACATCAGTTTTGTATCCCAAACTGTGTTAGATGTACAGAACTCTGGATAAGGAAAGGAGTGCCGAAGACTGGCTGTGGTAAAACCGAATTGGGGTGTTGCATGCATCGCCATACTCACTCCAAATCCAATTTCCAGCACACTTTGAAATGCGAAGCGCGAGAGCAGGGTGAGCGAGGTGGGGGTGGAGGACTTTCCTAAGAATGCTGCTATAAAATCTCTATTTGCATGGATTTATGATAACTTGGAAAGCATTGCTCTTGTAAGCACTTCTCTGGATGTGTGCCATACACTATCTCAAATACTTACAGTACATGCTGAACTCCTACAAAGAATACATCTTAGCAGGCATACATCTTAGCCCAGCACTTTTGTTGGCAGAAATCTACACTCACCTCTGATGGTGATTGGTCCTTCGGGATGCTTTACAGTTTCTTTTTTTAAAATCAGAAAATAGAAAAGGTTAAACCAAAAACAAAAGATTTAAAAGCCCTCCATCATGACAACCCTAACTTAGCTGACTTTGTAGAAGTGAATGTTTGATCTGTTATGTAAACGTAGCCAAAATGACCAAAACATACCACTGACTATCCAATTCATAAAGTCCATATGTGAAAACTAAGCCGCAAAACACCCTAAATGCAGTTTAGCCTCACCTATTTATTATTATTTTGAATGAAGCACATATACAGAACAACCAGCTCTGCTGTATTTTCAATTGTCGGCACTGTTGGCACTCAAAAAAGTAGAGTTTGGTGCATCACTAGAGCAGCACTTCACAATAATGACACTGTGTGCTTGTTATTGCTTGACTCTGACCTTATCATTGTATGCACAGTATTTTGGAGATATTCTTTATTTTGCAAAAGTTAAAACTGTACAAACGCATGTTATTCCATTGAGAACCGAGACCTTAATGCATGACCCAGTTGTCTATTTTTTCTTTTGTCATGGAAATAAAATACTGACAGTTTACTGTTCTGGGCTCTGTAACCCATATGATGAAAATGATGAAAATGAATGTGCAGTCTTGGTGCTTCAGTTTCTTCTCTTTTTTTCTCTTTGGTTTTCTGGGTGATATTTTCATCCAGTTATTTGCTTTAACTCAGCTCGCCCAAGATTTGCTCACGTAGGCAGGCGCCTGCTTCTTTGTAGAGAAATGTGGGCGATATCCAGTCAGCCAAGGTTTTATCTTCTGTGCACTCATTTTGAATCCATTTGGCAGTGTCCCCCTGCCTTGTAAAGGTGGTAGAGCCCAATGCTGTAGCTTTCAGAGTTGCAAAAAGTCTTCGGTGTCCTATTTTCCGTCTGACAGAAATGTAGGCAAACAAAACCATGCTTCTAATTTTTCTATTTTTGGACTGATATGTTAGACTCTGCATACACACAGCCCAACTTCTGCTCAGAAATCAATACAACCCTCTGAACCGAAAGCTCACCACAACTCGCTCGTATTACGTATTCCACCAGTGCACCAATATAGAACACGTACAGTATTCCCTCCACGCATCACTTTACATAGTCATACATTAATGAATTACAATATCAGTGCAGCACACGAGACACACAGACACAGCGTTCGCAACAGACAAATTGTGTTCATTATCTCATACTTCTGATCTACCGTCTGTTGGCTTCTGTCTCTGATTATTTGATTGGTCCACATTCAGAGAGATCCATTGCTATGACAAAAGATCATTTTCACTTTTGGTTGTGAAAAGCTTTTCCTGCATTGTCCCTTCCCTCACAGAGCCATTTGTTTGTTTGGCAGGCTTTTGATATGAGTGCAGAGACAGCAGTCTATGCTTTAACCCCTCCAGGGCTCTCTCTGCTACATAGATCGTTTAAACGGAGAAGTCAGGGGGTGGAAGGAGATGTTATTTCTTTACCACTGCCTCTTCATTTTATTTCACTGGCCCAATACACTGTAGCTGTGCTTCCTCTCAGACGCAGACCAGATCATGTTGCTCAAACTTGTTCTTTGACTTTCAAAAGATATGTTGTTATACATTTAATGTTGATATACATTGAATACCCTTATATATGTTTAATATACAGTTTTATTTATTATAGTATTATATATCGTCGCTGTCCAATGAAAACCATGTATCTCCATTTTTGACAATTTTTACTTTTATGTATCATTGGATCACATGAGCTGCTGTTTACACTGTGTGTGAATTTCATGATGATTGGAGGAACAGAAACGGCCCAAAGATGACTTGGAAAAAGTCTGGTTCCATTGACGTACATTAGAATTAAACTGGGTTTTGGCCTCTACTGTAAAGTTGCTATTTTGGAGATACTTGTTTTTCTTTGGACAGCGACGATATGCATTCCATGTTTGGGGAAACCAAATGCTACCCTAATAAAACAAATGCAAGGTTTGATATAATGCAGTTGTGAACAAACATTTCAAAAAATCTGGCCAAATAGCTTATTTTGCTCATTTTTAACCCACCCTCTACAAAGACCTTACTTAAATATGACATTTATTCTGCAAAGTTTAGTGCATAATTCCTATTTATTTGCTAAGTTTAATATTCTAGAAAAAAAAATGAAACATAGTAGATATAGAATGTGCCATATCATTTGTATATATCATATTGTAAATATACAGTAGTTGTGCATTATGGCATGGGTAAGAGTATAATGGTAAAATAAGAATGAAATATAATCGTATATTATTTATATTACACAATTATTATATAAGGTCCTAATAATATATTAATTTTTTATTGATAATCTGAGTCATCTTCTAAACGTCTTTATCCTTCTACGTTACAGGGGGTGCTGGAGACTATCCCAGCGTTCAATGGGCAGAAGGGAGAAAACGCCCTGGACAGGCTGCTAATTCATCACAGGCACAAAGACAGCTATGCACATTCACACTCACTCACACCTAGGGGGGCAATTTAGCATCTCCAACTTGCCTGACTGCATGCCTGTGAGAGAAAAACAGAGCACCCATAGGAAACCCACACAGATACAGGGAAAACATGCTAACTCCACCCAGAAAAGACACCCAGGTTCTTCTTACTGTGAGGCAACAGTGCTACCCACTGCGCCAACCTGCAACCTCTTCTACTAATCCAACAATCTGAAATTTATTCTCTGCTGTTTATAAGCACAGATGTGGAGAAAACCACAGCATTGTTATCGCTGGTGGTAACTGCAGCTTTTTAAGGGTTAATACTGCCTTCATCTTCTTTCTCTGCTGACCTCCAAGCCTAACCCAAAGCTCCAAACTGAACACCAAGGTCCAGGTAGGTGTACTTCACTGGAGAAGGCTGTTTTTAGAAGCTCGTTATTCAGTCCTCAAGTGAAACTATGCCAAACTTTTGCTGTTGAGCTGCACCAATTAAACAACACCGAAGCCGATGTTGCTCTGCAGTGGACAGGATCTTTAATCAGCCCAGTGTGGTGGAGCTGGGAGACTTAAGCGAGACTAGGACTTAAAACACTTCTCATCCAGAGGGCACTGGTGTGTGTGTGTGTGTGTGTGTGTGTGTGTGCGTGTGTGTGTGTGTGTGTTAATGAAGGATAGAAGATCTCGCCTCTTTTTATCCCTACATAAGGGATAGGCATGCCAAAGATTTCTAGAGGCAGACACTTGTAGTTGTGAGAAAACAGATGCTGTACATTCAAGCGTATATAACTGGCGATACAGAAAGCAGCTAAAGAAGCAGAAACAATTGTGGTTGTGTTTGACCACAATACAGAAAAATCAATTACAGTCTCATCAAAACTACACAACAGAGATTCTGGGAGCAAGAACTCCACTTCTACTTCTCTGTGAATCTCCTCCCATCCCACTGTGTGCATACTAATTGACATAAAAAAAAAACACCAAGGCTTTCCAGTGAATACTACATTTTGCAGAAGCCAGGCGTGAAAGGGCTTTTTTTTTAAAAGCACTGCTATCACACCATAAGGTACGAATGCCACTGAATGCTCAGAATTATGAGTTTGTTACAGAGCTTATAAAAAATATTTCTACATGAAACCTAACACTGCTGCACAGTATACTGACCGGCAGCTGTCATAAAACTGTCCATCCCATTAAACACCCTACACAAAGCAACAAGCTTTGTCCAGTGCACGTGGCTGGTGTTGTTGTGTAATGAAGTTTACTAGTAGACTAACTTTCATGTGGCATCCTTTTATTTACAGCAGTAACTTGCTATTAGCATGGATGTATGCAGTAAAACAAGCCAATTCCAAAGTCATAGACTGTTAGAAAACAATCCAGACTCCACCCAAAACAAATCCAGCCTGGCAGAAAAAACGACAACCGAGCAACATTTCATACTGCTTCCAATGAACTGTCAGTGGGCATGCATGATGTTCATCTTTAAACAAGGCTGAAGCTAGCTTCTTATTCACCAGCTCTGTTCTGTAGCTGTAGCACCATTTAAGGTGACCATAAAAATTCACAAAACAAGCTGCCAAACGAAACCTTTAAACTTCAGCTCCCGCGTCTTTAACACCAGCCTGGAGAAAATTTAGAGTTGTGAGTTTGCTCTCTTCGCTTCACTTCGAACAGTTTCTCAAACCTTGGTCAATAATGAGGCTTCGCATAGCTCAGAGACAGAAAGACAGGAGCAGTAGCACCTAAACTAGCATCACAACCCCAACAGCAGGCCGTGAGTAGCGGCAGTGCTGTGTGATTTGTTTACTGTTTTTATGGTTAAAGTTAGATTAACATGAACTGAAAGTATCATAGTGTGTAGCAACTTTACTTCGAGGTTCAAGTTATTTTCTTTGCTTTGTCTGTTTTGACATGCTGCTTTAGTGTCATTATCGCAGTGTGCATCAAAGCAGAGCTCATCAAATTATCGTCACAAGTTCACCAAACAAGGGAAAACAGCGTGTCATTCTAGGGCCACCATTGATAGGGCTGTAAATGGACATTTTAAACTGCATCTGGGCATCTTGATCAGTCACATACCTTCCGTGTAGACACCAGAGAACAATTTCTAATTCAATTCAGTTTAACTTTATTGTCATTATACCAATACAGGGTTGTACAGTATAACGCAACACGATCGGGCTCCTTCTCCAGTGCATTTGCAGAATATATATATATATATATATATATATATATATATATATATACTGTATATATAAAAAGTGTAGTGCAAAGACACATAGACAAAAACAGTGTGTGCAAACAGTACAGTACAGTACAGTATGTGTGCAGGACATGTCGAAAGAGTAAGTCCAGTATCAGTAAATATGTGGTATGGATATGGATATATAAAGTGTACAGTGCAGGTGGGACAATAGCAGCTTAATGTTCAGTAACAGCCAAACTGCTTTGTACAGATGTTCAGTATAGATAAATAAATATAAATAAATAAGAACTAAATAAAAACAAATACAGGATGTTCAAGTAAATGCTGAAAACTGCACTCCATGATACCAATAAATACTTGTTGCTAGTATGTGCGCTTGTCTGTTATATGTCAAGACTAATGTGCTATATGTTTAACATGCTTGATAAAATTAATTTACTCTGATTCTGTCTTTAAAATATGGATTCTTACTACTTCATACAACACAGCCAGTATGACATCTCTTGTCCTGTACAAAGCTCTTTCTAACGATTGCTTCCACCACTACCTTAAACAGTAACCTTTCCAATTAAACAATCCAATGTGCTATAGATTGCATCATGTCTAGTTTAACCCATTGCCATTGATAGTCTATGGATTGTCTCTTGTCTAGGTGTGATTAAGATCAATGTCAATGTCTGCAGATTTAAAAATGTGTTTGAAATGATTCCCATGCTGCCACATTAAAGGGTGTTTTGTGCTACTAAGCTTGTATGATAGCAGGCCCTTATTAATTTAGCCTTAGTCTCTATCACAGAGCATGTTTCACCTTGATTTATAGATTTACCTCCGTCTGCCTGAGGTTCAAATGCAGGCACGTCTCAGGAGAGTAGGGCCACCATTATTAAGAGCAGCCTGACTGTAATGAAACACTTTACAACACTGCACAATTATTGAACTAACACTGGTTAAACGCTACAATCATCTGAAAGATTGATCATTTCGCCAGCTTCTATCAGATAAATAATTCATGAGCTGTATCTTCATCTCACGTCTAAGCTAACATTCAGTTCTACTCTGGCTGTAGACGGTATCAGTCTTCATTGAGCACTGAGCACTGAGGCTTCACACTGGTCAACAGTACAGTCTACAGTAGAACAGTAAAGATGTTTACATTAAAATATATTTGGTTATATGATAAATTGATCTTCTGCAGAACACCATGCAGTCTCTTAACAGATGCACAAAAAGCTAGAAATGCTTGTGCAGTGTGGGAGGTGGGTGGTGTGGGGGGGTTTTTCAGCCCACTATACCTATAATGAAATATTGATGCTTAGATTAATCACGTTATCCATTTTATTAACTGAAAAGCTACACTGAACCACCCGGATCAATTCGCATTAACATGCATTAATAGTGCTTCTTGACTGGAGACTAAGATGCTTCAGTGGCCAAAAGCACAGCAATATCAGTGATTACAGATCAGCAAATCAGAGGAGAGCTCATCAAATTATTCATGAGCACACCAAAAAAGAGAAAAACTGAAACTCATTTCATTTCAGGGTGAATGATAGGCCTGTAAAGCTGCATGTACAACTGGATAAGTGCATTGCCCCCGCCCGGCCAAAGTCACATACCTCCTACGCAGAGATAAAGCATTTTAAATACTGGATAAAGGCATTCTTTAATATACACCTTTAATATCTACACCGCTCGCTTAGCAGGTGTCAGTGCTGCGGATCCCTATGCAAACCATGTCTACCTCTTTTCCACCAACACTCGCACTTCTTTCAAGTATCTATTGAGGCCATTAAGAATGGGTCCCTGTTTCCTTTGCTCTCAGAGCAGAGTGATTACATATCTGGATGTGGGTGGTCCCAGAGGTCAGCAAACAACCCATCAAAACATGTGGTTTCTTCAGTGGACCATTGACAAGCCTTTTTTTTTTTTTTTTGCTACTGTTTTCATTGTTTTCACTTATCTTATTCTTGAAAAATAAAAAATGGTGGCATCAGAAACTTTCATGGTGATGGCACCGCTACACTCTTTTGCCACTTGCGTCATGGGTTCCAAAGTTCCAGACCAGGGAGTTCATGGGGCTGGAACAGAACTGATTTTGTCACTCATTAAAGATTTTGGCACTGTGATTGGCATCTGAATAACACTAAATGCATCATGGTGCTTGTTGCTCAACTCTCTGTTGCTTTTCCATAGCAGAGGTTTTATAGAGAAATGGCTCTGAAACATGTTATCAACATGTTGAAGCAGTGCACACATTAGTCAGCTGTTACAAAACATGATTAAGAATTTGTGGTGCATTCAAGTTTGTAAATTAGATAGTGTTGACTAAGTATAGACTTAGGCATAAACCTATACAAACCCAAGAAAGTTAAAAAAACAACTTTACCATTCATGTAGTGCTGTATTATACTTCTTTACAACCTGTAACATTTTCTTCACCATATAATATTCCTGTAATGCTGTCTACAATAAGAATCTATAATACTAATCAAGTGCCCTGTAATAAACTATACACATAGTTTGAACATATTATTATAACTGCTCACCTTGAGGGACAGGGATACAGCCTGCCTATGGACTAACATGTTGTTTTTCAGGCATGGGAATATGGGGCAATATTTCTACTTAGTTTTTGCACTCATGATAAATCTCAATATTTCAAATTAACTTTTAACCCAAATCAAAAAGATCCTTATTTAAAAATAGGGTTAGGATAGAAAGTGCCCTATCAACTACAGTTTCCTGTATCATTAGCTTATTACGCTCAGTGAATGCTGAGGGTATAAATAGATCAGAAAATAATACTTGTAAATATCTAGGCTTTGAATACTTCATTGTTTTAATATATAGTTTTCTGTGAGGCTGTGGTTAGAAACTTAGTAGAATAAATTTGGTCCTAATAAGTGATAGATAGACAGTTTGGCTGTCCTGGAAATGTGATAAATCTAATATAATATAATGAGAGTCTAGCTGCTCACTTGAACAAATGTCTGGTTAAGCAGGATAGTGGCACATGATCTGGAGGTCTCTGTGACACATTTCAGGTACCTGACCAACAGCAGTGAAATATCAGTGCAACTGAATCATTTTGCTCCCTCAAAACTCAGCCTGCCCCAAATGTGCCCAACTAACAAACTACTCCGGGAAACTAGGACTGGACAAGACAATCGCTCATGTGGGTCAAGCTGGTGGAATTAATCAATGTGAATTTAACAAAAGAACAGGTTCTGATACACTCTTTAAAACAAGCTTTCATAGAAAAAACTATCTTTACAGTATGTTTATAATAAACGTTATACGAATAGACGTTAAATAGATTCACAAAAACATCACTGTATGGCACAGATTCTATTTTAAGGGGTGTAGACCCAAAAAGCCAATTCAGAATATCCACTCACTGAGTACTTTCTAACTACACAGATTCCCAACTTGATCAGCTCAGCTCACCATATTTGTATTTCTACAGGTACAGATTGTAGTCCATCTGATTCTCTATATACTTCATTTCCCTGTTCTTTAATGGTCAGGACCCCCACAGGACCACCACAGAGCAGGATTATGTGGGTGGTGGATCATTCCAAATACCGCAGTGACACTGACATGGTGGTGGTGTGTTAGTGTGTTTTGAGCTGGTGTGAGTGGATTAGATGTAGCTGAAGATGTACAAGCAGAGATGATAGGTCATCTGTTGCTGCACAGTTTGAGTTAGCCATCCTCTAGTTCTTCATTAGTGGTCACAGGAGGCTGTTGGCTGGTATTGTTAGCTGGTGGACTATTCCACCTCCAGCAGTGACACCGAGGTCTTTAAAAACTCCAGTGTCACTGCAGTGTTGGGGATGACCCACCACCTGGTGTAATACCTGGTGTCAGGTGGTCCTGATAAAATGACCAAATAGCCTAGATACAAAGTAGTCCTGAATACAGTGCTCAGGCAATGAGGCTTAAACCAATAGGCTCTACACTAGTGATATTTATTGTTGTGGGTTGTTTAACATGTGTTTGTATTGTGCTGTGTTGGGCGGCTGTGTGTCTACTGTGAGGTAAAGGACTGTGTATGGCTATTAGTGACCTGGTAGGCATGGCCTTGGTAGTGCTGTGAGGCGGTTCTCCCTTGTTGCTGTTCAATTAAAGAGCCCTTCTGTGTTTTCTACACCAACGCCACAATACTGAGAGCATGGAAAGTAAATAACTGCTGGTTCAGCATCTAAGCACTATTTACAAAGACATGAAAGGAATTCAGAACCGAATAAGAGCCAGCATTGGGACATAAACTTCTGCTGATAAATCTCAGTAATGATTCATCAGTGAAGCCTGTCTTTAGAGATCATTACCACAATGGCCCTGATCCTCAGTCTTAAACAGATCATATTCCACTCTTTCTGTACTGGCAAACGATCCCTCAAACTCTTCATTAGGAGAAGCAAAAACAAATTTGTTCTTCAAGCAAAGAGCCGTGCGCATGGAATCAATGCTGCTTCTCTTTGGATTGTCACCACCACACAGCCTACAAATGAGCAAAGTGATCAAAACCTGTTCTTGCATGCTCTGTTAACAAAGCAGGTTCATGCACAGAAAGCATGCTAGAATATTTCAAAGGAACATCTGTGGGGTTTTGTGATAATGTGGGTATGTCAGAAAAGAGCTCAAATAGCATTAGAACCTGTAAACTAAATGGGCACATTCAAGGGGTTATTACTGAGCAATTTTACAGAACACAGTCTAGGCAAGTCTTGAATTATATTCAATAAACTGAAAAAAATACGATTTATTTGTTTACTTATTATATATACACAGCCGAGTCACATTAATATCCAGGGTAACCTTCATATGCAGCACAGACTGCAGCTAGACTGGGTGGGAGTGACTCAATAAGGTCCTGGTAGGTTGTCACAGGTACCTGGAGCCATGCTGACTGCAGTGCATCCCACAGCTGCTAAAGGATGCCTGGTGAAGGATCCATAGACCCAACACCACGATCTAGGTTGTCCCACAGATGCTCAATTGGGTTCAAGTCTGGGGAATTAGGGGCCCAGGGTAGTTTGTGGAAGTCCTAGTCATGCTCTTCCAACCAGTGTTGGACATATCTAGCCATGTGACATGTTTTAATGTAGGCTAATGGTTGAATAGATTAACCATTACTATAAATGAATAAAAAAGATAGAATTTTATGATCAACTAAATCTTTTCTGTACATAAATCCCAAATATCTTTCAACCCACTCAAATTTTAGCCAGGTCCTCATTACACATTACGCATTAGGACTTACTGTGCCAGAATGAAAAGGAGTTCATGTCCATGTGAGACGCTGGATGTTATAGATAATTTTTATGATTTCGATTGCTTTTATTAAAAGTAAATGAACAACATGAATCTCATAACTGAAATATATGTTTAGACATGGAATCAACAAAAACGTAAGGAGGGGAATCTAAAATTGTCTGCCTGTGCAGTGTTTGGCTATTCAGTGTAGGGTTGTTCATTAACAGTGGGGCATACTATGACCTAAACAACACCAACAAGTCTAGACTTAATAGATGTGTATGTGGAGCTGGTTGAGAAGTTTTGGGTATGTTCTTACAGTGGTCTATGATTTGGTTGACTATTGATCTATTGTTTTTTTAGAAACTAGCATCCTAGCTCTAGCATAAAACTTCAAGAGTGGAAGCTTGTGAGAATTCGATTTTGGTGACTTAACCATTCCTTTAAATGAGTCTGGCCATCCATAAGCTACAATGCTATCTGTTAGCCCTATTGGGCCCTTGCGTATAATTGCATAAACCTACACTGCTAATAGTTATTCCACTGCTGCTCAAGGCCTCCAGCTTGTCAGTGAGAGAGAAAGGCAGTCTCGCAGTAAGACGGAGAGAGTGGCAGACAGATAGAGCCACATCATTGGTCTTGGTGTTGGATGTTCTACTCGCTGAGCCATGGAAGCCATTACAGGTGCAGAGCCCATCAGCCCCGCGCTCAGAGCTGCCCACCCGGCTCCACACTCGGCCCATTCTGCTCGCCCCGCTGTGACCAATCACCCTGGCTGGACACATAGCAGCTGTAATTGGCAGAATCTATAACAGCTCTGCTTACCGTCACACTCGCTCACTCCATCGCTTTCTGAGCAGCAGCCGCACTACATCATGATGGAGGACCTCACCTGCATGTCAGCGCCATGCTACCAGTAATGGATTACACGCGTACACGTGTACACACACACACACACACACATACAAACTCACACACCTGTGTTTAAGTTATCATGGTGTGTAAAAATGCATGAATGCAGATGAGATGTATCGATTTGCAGATAGCAGTTTGGTTTGAATTGCATTGGTATTGCTGGAATCAGTTATTGGTAGCACCTAATGATAAGAGTAAATGTCTAAAGTAAATCATTAGCTCATGGTTAAATGGCGTATTATGGCAATTACAGGCCACCTAATGGCCATCTTGCGGCCATTGATTATATTCTTAATTGATATAATCAAATTAAATGTTTTCCTTGTAACTCTGTTATCAGATTACCTAGAACACTGTTCCCTCTCTGTACATGGTGGAGGCAGTCATGGACTGAAGGTTAGGGAACCAGCCTTCTGAATGGAGGGTCACTGGTTCAGTTCCCTGAACTGACAGGGCACGACTGAAGTGCCCTTGAGGAAAGCACCCCCAACTGTTCCCTTGTGCTGTGGAAAGGTCTGCCCTCTGTGGAAGGGGCAAGTGTGCTCACCGCTCCCTAGTCTGTGTTTACTAGTGTGTGCATGTGGGTGTGTCACTTCATGGCTGGGTTAAATGCGGTAGACAAATTTCTTTTGTGTGCAAGCACAAATGCCAAAATGGCTCTAAATTCTAGTAAGCATTATGGGGTAAAAAGTGGAGGTGTGAGGATTCCCTCCTGGGAGAACTGTTCACACACCTGTCTTGCCAAGATAAACAGACAGCACAACTGTAAAAATAAGTGTACAATGGCCAACATAAAAACAGCTGCTAAACAAAATACAAATACATTGCACAGCCATGTTTCATCTACCTGATTTGAGATTTTGAGGCCCTGAGCTTACGCAACATAGCTTTTATGCACATGTACTAAGGCACACGAAACTATGGGGCTTAAGTGTTAATGGTATACAAAAACAAAGTGTATTGAAGAAGCATATTGATCAATCCAGTGACTGGCTTCCCCCTCAGATATTCTGCACAACTGCTTGGAAGGGGTTATCATTTTAGGCAATGTTAATCCAATATACTTCTTGTTAAACTCAGCGAATATCTCCTCACGGCCCGCTATATATCTGTTTCTGTGTGGGTGCCAAAAAAAAATCTTGAGTTTGTATAAAGCCCTGTATACAGCCCTGCTGTGTTACAGAACGATAGATCAGCGCTGTTTTGTCCTATTTGCCAATGGTTGTGATCACAGGACGTCACTGGAGCATGTG
Organism: Prochilodus magdalenae; assembly: GCA_024036415.1. Taxonomy (NCBI): domain Eukaryota; kingdom Metazoa; phylum Chordata; class Actinopteri; order Characiformes; family Prochilodontidae; genus Prochilodus; species Prochilodus magdalenae. Next base: position 83,035 of record JAMWET010000695.1, read on the forward strand.
TGACGACACTTTGCTAACCTACAACCCTGCGGAACATTAGTTACATAGTTTGGTCTAATGTTACATCATGCTGTACAGTGCACAAAGGGTTTTGTGGAGGGTTTTATGGGCATGAAGAAGAAGCCTGTTAGCCCAGTGTCATTTACCTTGGCAATGCCAAATAAGCACTGAAGGGAAGGAGGGGTTAATTTTGGCTGAGTTCAGTTATCAGCAGTCTTTCTCTGGGATAGCTGTCTGCACCAATTAAAGATTACCCACACTTCATACACTATTTTGGCTCATTAGTGAACTTGGATTTGAACCCAGGCACAGTCTTTTAAGAAGGTGGTATGTGATGCTCATAACATGAAAAATGTGCTTCTGACTCCTGGCATAAAGCATCAGCTAATTATCATTTAGGCAGTGATAGCCTTTTCAAGTCAGAGCCATATGTGAAAAAGGTAAGGGTTGTTGGGATATATTGCTTGGAATTAGCATTGATGCTGGCAGTACAAATAAAGTCCCCAGGTCTTGATGCTATGTCTTTTTCCAAAGCTGCTCATTTACATGTTACACAGTATGCTGAGGGAAGGGTAATTTCAGCTGGAAACAGCAATGGCCAGAGTTTTTCAAGATAATGAGCGCTGAATTTTGTGCTTTTACAGCAGAATGTCGTTCCTCCTGGTACACAGAACATTACCGGCTATATGAACTTGTTGAAAGTAACTATGTAGAAGTGATATGTCTTGATTCAACTTGATACAGCTTGCATGCTTGGAGAAAAGGTGTTGGAGTCTGAATATGGTATGTGTTTCGCATTTAGCTGTTGCAGTTGAGATTATTACGAGTAGTCATCTTCTCCAATGCAGTCTGATGTGTCCAGCTATCCCATGAGCCTGAATCAGAGGATCGTCCCAGTGGGAAATCTTCTCAGATTCAAGGTCATTTTTTCTCCACAATTTAAAGGAGCCTGATTTTGAAAAATCTCTGTGCATCTTGTCAGAGTTACCCCAGGACCAAGCAGTCCCATACATTCAATGGAACAGCTCATCTTAACATGATGAATTGGAAACACATTCCCTTGGATCCATCTTTTCCCTTGACACTGCTACTGCAAGTCCCTTTTCCTCACTTATTGCTTCAGCCTGCTCCAGCGCATATTTATGCAACATCCCAGAATGGCCTTCTCCCATCCCCATATCGCATAAGTCTCTTATATGACATTGAACTAAAATTACGTATAGGGAATGAGACGTATGAAAAGACAAGAAAAGGCACTGATGTGACAAGGGACATAAAAATGGAGGTTCTTGACAAGATTGCTCAGACTGAGTTTGACATAAAGGCATCCCCTGATCTTGATGAAATAGAATCCATTGCTTCTGCATTGGTGCTTTAGTATCCCTGCCTAGAGGAACCTGGTAGCAGCAAAGACTATGAAAGATGGCCACTCGGGTTACATCAAGGACAAGCTGAATAACTGTAGAGCAAAGTTGCGAAAGGCACGCTACACGGATATTACTGCTAAAAAAGAAACAACAACCCAACACAACACAAAAAAAACAGAAGGAAAAGAAAGTCATGCCTTTAAAAAGGCCAAACGTGGTGAAGTAATTCCTGTCCCAGAACACCCAAGCAACCAAAGTGACCAAGAGTAAAGACTTTTCTTGGTGGAAGAAAAAAAAAAGGCACAAAAAGACATGAGTTTTAAGAAAAAGGAGGTGCCATTTTTGTTAAAGAGTAGAGAGGTTACTAATGGTTGTACAGAACAAGTAGAGATGGTCTACAGTTTTTGGAGGAGCAGGTCTGTTTTGTTTTTTTTCTGCAAGGTTTGAGCGAGTTCTGTGTTACCAACAAAGACCTGGAAGGAACTTTCACAGCAGCCATTGACAAAGACACTCTCCAGCTGAGACTGTGCCCTGCCAGAAGGGAAGCTTTTGCGTAGAACAGTGAGGAGCTAATGAGGAATCTTAGGGAAAAGGCTAGTTAGGATTCAATATTAGTTCAGGGTGTTTGTTGAAACAGTAGGTCACAATATAATAAACCGCTCATTTCTAACCCTTATATATTTATATATAGAGGTTCTGATGGAATAATATTATATGGAATTATATAAAAGTGCTCTGATGGAAGTCTTTGATTCAACAAAAAGACCCCTCAGAGTTATTCAAGAACTGTCTGGTATGTAGTAGACAATCTAAAAGGCACATGTTAGATGGCAAACTGTTGATTTCCAGCAAGTCAGTGTTTAAGTTGTGTGTCTCTTGTAGGAGATCCTGAAACCATATCAAAGCGATATCTGTTGGGATGTTTGTGGTTTGAAAGCTTTTTAGCCAGTGTGAAGAACAAAGCCATTGTGTTGCTCTGAGAGAACCCTTAGACCCTTAGAGTTCTAGGTTCTGAAACCCTCTTACCAAGAAGATCTTAAGTATGCCTATGATGCCATTCAGAACGTGTTCATTGAGCTTGGACCTGGAGCCAGATAACTTGTGTGCTCTTGTAGGAACAAATGTATACTGTGAACCAGTGATGATTATCTTGATAGAGTAAATAGCGTTTCTAGGCCTCAAATTCAGATCCCAGTAAATGCAGGGAGCTGCCTATTGTATTCCTGAGACAGAGTCAAAGGGGTTCTGTAAGTAAGTGGTTACATTTTTTTGGATACAAAAGTTATTAGTGCATAATATGCATAATTGTTCTCTGTGTTTAATTGTGTGTACCTGTTCTTGATACTTGTGATGCTTCCATTGGCAGTGTTTCATTACAGACCGTTATGTTGTAGGACATTACTGTTTGGGAAGAACTCTCAGAAATTTCTACAGTCTTGGCAGATATTTCTGGCCCTGTGTATAACCTAAAACTTATCCAGAACATCTTAGGTGCACCTTTGATGCCATTGACAATGTGTTCTCCGAGCTTGGATTAGGATCCACACAGCATATACGCTTTTCAGAAGAACCTTTAACTGTCAGCCAAGGAAGATGGTCTTAACAGAGTGGACAGTCTGTGTAAATGTTTAACAGAAATCAAACCGTTTTCTATTGTCTTAACTTCTGGACTCATTAAAACGTTTACTGCCATGGACGTGGCAATTCTCTGGGTTTTTAATGGACAAGAATGTGACTTATTGTGGACGTGAACAAACTGTTGAGACTGTGGAGAAAATTCTGTTGTTTATCTTTCAAATGATCTAAACATCCCTTTGTTTTTGTTGCCACTTTTTCCATTTTGATTAAAGGCCACCATATTACTGAATATCTAAGCTTCATATTACATATGTCGTTTTGGGCTATTAGTGAACTTTTAGAGTTTCAGTTTGCAATTCCAAGAATAGTTTCTTTAAGAAGGAGGTGGGAGACGCTCATGACATTTAAAATGTGCTTCATCCTCCTGGGATAAAGCATCACCGAATGATTGCTAATCATTTAGACATCATAGCCTTTTCAAGTCAGAATGTTTTTTGTTGGAAAAGTAATAGTGCCTAGGATCTCTTTCTTAGAATAAACAGTGAGGCGTTCTGTACAAAGCAAGTTCCCAGAAAAGTCTGTTTAAGTGAGCAGGTGGTCTGAAAACTTGCTGGAACTATTTCCTTAATACAGTTTTGAGTATTCTATGTCAATTTTATTTTGGATGATTATAGGAATTAGTTTGAAATGGTCATTTTCATAAGACAGTATTTTATAGTATAGTGTTGTATTATAGTAAGATGTTTTAGTGTGAAGGGACATTGCATTACATTACATAATTAAGAAACTCTTTTTCTCCAGAATATACTATCATTTTTACTGACATGTCACTTTGCACAGGATTGTCACAACTTGTCTATACATATGCAGGAGTGTGATTGACGTGGTGTAGTCAGACTAATTAACTAGCTAGCTTACTTGCAGTCTATCCATTTCCCAACAATGCTAAAGCGACTTCATGCTTATTATTGCTGTCCAATGAAAAAAAATCTCTATTTTTGTTGATTTTTATTTTTTATATCATTTGAACTTGGCAGCTACACTTTACATTCTGTGAGAATTTCATGATGAACGCACCAATAGAAGTAGCTCAAAGTTGTTTGGTATAAGCTCTGGTTACATTGCCTTTCATCAAAATTATTATTTTTTTTTTTGCCATTTTGGAGATTTGGAGACACTTGTTTTTCTTTATGCAGTAATTTTATTTATTTTAATTTTTAATTTTATTGTTGTTCAGAAATAAGTGTCTATTTGTTACTCGTTACTTGTTACTTGTTACTTGTTACCATGATAGCAAACATAATTTTTTTCTTTAACACAGACAAATATAAAAGCTCACACTTTACTCTTTAAGCCATATATTACAAATAACAAGCACTGACTGTAGGTTCAGAAAACATGATATAATCATTCAAGAAAATCTGTTTTTAATGAAAACATTCATAGTCGTGTGTTCTTCTTTTAATGTGGGTATGGCACATTTGTGGGGATTTAGTCACTTTTATAATCCCACTGTTACGGTCCAGCCCTGTAGTGAAACTTAAAGATTTAAACTGCTATTATGGCAGTAATAGATCACACACACGCATGGGCAAAAATGATATTAGAGAATTAATTAAAAAAGCAATATTAGGATATTCAGCTGACAGAGCTGAGCTAATGCATCTCTCTTCTGCCAGAGATTTAAGATCGGTGAGGTGTTCATTTGAGAGTGGTGAATGATACAAGGATTTTCTTACAGCAGATTTCTTGGAAAAGTTCATCCTTCCTAAACCAGATGTCCATCCACAATATCCATAATCCTCCCAGAACAGTATCTGGAGTGCAGTGCCATCAGAATAATGAAATGAAAGGCTTGCTGTTACCCATAAAACATTATATGTAATACATGCTGAGACTGAAGCAATAGAAATGAAATGTCCTTTGCCGACTAAACTTAATTAAAGTTGGTCTAGCCGTGTGTTTCAGAAGACAAAGCCAACAATGCTGCTCTCTCTTTAAAGAAGAACACTGTAAAGGTGCTGGATGGCAGGCAGTAGCGAACAGAAGCATTCTTTCATATCACAGAAAGAGCATCAGAACGATGCTCCACTCGCATTCGTCAACCGCCTCCCCTCCCTCATCTTTCTCTCTTTGTATGGAATGACCTTGAAAAATATCCTGCTCATCCACGTTCCTCTCTCCTCTGCTGAAGCTATTTCCCCACTCCCGTCTCCATCCCCACCCCAACCTCACCTGTCAAACCGCACTAAGCAGGAGGAATAACCAGGCCTGGGAGCCGACGTGCTTCTGTGTGTGTGTGAACATGCCTGTGTGTGCATCGGCTGTTCTTTTATATCATGTGTAAAGTACCAAACCACAAAGGCAGAAATAACATTTGTGGAGGGAGAGGAACAGAAAGGAATGGCTTTTTAAAGAGAATAACAAACAGCACCAGTGCTCCGAACAACTCTTGGCAGCATGTCACTGGGGCGCCGCACATATTTCTTGGCGATCTGACAAGGCCAGACATTGCGACGCAACCTGACACGCATAGATCATATTGCAAAAAGAAGAATAGAAAAAACAGCATTGTTTATTTTGGCAAATCTAACGGTGCAGTGCAGGATGCAGGCAAGACATACACTTTTCATTAACCACTTTATTGGAAACACCTGTGCAAAAGTAAGAGAGCACCCTTTGTTTGTTTAGCTGCCAGTCAAAACTGCTATACCAATCTCCAAACACAGGTTATTTATTTTCAGGAGATATTTAGAGGAGTTTGGTTTAATTGTAATCCAACTGGATAAGGAAACTGAAGTCAGTGAAGAAACCGGAGTTTCAAAGTTATTAGGGGACACAGAGAAAAGAGGACTTCTAAGAAACAAATGTGTGAAAGACATGGTAGACCACTAATACTGTCACCATCCAATTTAAAGCATCACTTAAAACTTTTATTATTGGGAATGAAGCTCCAATCTTGCTTCAGATATGAGCAATTACACTGGTGTTTCTGTCCATCCGTACACTGTGAAAAGACAACTCAACACTAGTCTGAAAGGTGTAGCTGTCAATATGACCTTATGAAAAAAAAGGAAACAGAATAAAATGAAATCCAAATTTAAAAAGAAGAAAATCGAAGCAAATCGAGCACCGAAACCGCTGGTGCTGAAAGTATACAACCAACATTTAGGACTGAACTTTGGAGGGGTGGAATATATCCCTACAGATTACTTTGAAAAATGGAAAGCTAGCTTCCCGAATAGAATAGAAAAACATGGAAACAGTAAATTCATAAAATGTTATTAGATATGCTATTGCATTCTCACTATTACAATGAAGCACTCCTACTAGCACAACGCACATCACCATGTGTCACTAATTTCACTGCAGAGCTGAGAAGCTCAGTGGACCCATGCGGTCTTCTTACACTGAATAAGGGGGCTGTTAAAATGTGCAGCAACAGACAATCCACGGTCAGTTACTTTAAACGTACAATGCACGCCTATATGTAGCTGCTCCACCAAGTGTAGATATGAGGTCGACACAAAGTAACACCCTGAGTATGGAAGATGAGAGAACTAATAATTATGGCCCACACGTTTGGGGCTGACAGGTAAAGGATTTCCCTGCATCTATTTTAGTGGTGTGTGTTACAGCCTCCCACCTGCTGCACTGGGTCACTCCGCCCACACACACACACTCGCCTGACTGGGAGAGCGTTTCTGTGTGCAAAGTGATTATGGAAGCTCTCATCATCCCCACTTTCAATAGATAAACCTGCAAAATCTGCAACTCATTTATCTCCTTTCAGTGGCTCCCGTGCATCCGCACTAGACTGACTAAAGCTGAAGGCAGTGGCTTATAATTAGGAGAAGTGTAGGGCTGGAGAGCCAATCCAACTGAGAGCCTTACGCAATCCAAGCGTGATTAAAACGCCGTAGCTGCATTCTCTAAATGTAATGATGTCCTTGTGACACTCGGAGGGCGTGGGTCTGCCACAACAACAGACTTATTTACCCTCATTCTTACTCTGCGGAGAGACGCAGCTATTACAGAGCACAAATTGGCCTGTCTGAGAGCAGTGCTATTATTATCAGCATCATCATTTTTACTGATATTTATTTATTTTCTCAATAAACAGACTAAAAGTTCCCTCGTGGCCAGCAAGATCATACTGCGTACGTTTGTCCTGGTGCAGCAGTGCAGGTATTTTCTCCCAATTAAAGCAGATGAGTGGATTTACGGATGTTTGCTTATGTGCAGCTGAGCGAAAATAAACATGCATAAATCTGGTTTTTAAAGTGTGGGAATTTAGTTTATGGCTTATGGGAGGTATGATTTAGATCTTAGCTTACAGCCATATCCTTCTGTTAGAGTTACATTGTATTGAGGTATTGGCTGTATTTAAATATACCTCAAATTTACATTACTGGCAACCTTATACTGAGGTCACCAGCACCTTCTATATCTATTATATTATAATAAGCTATAATAAGCTATAATATGCTGTTTCAAAACATGAAAAAAAAGTCTTACAAATTAAAAGCCATACAAGACAGTATACCGGCATTTTTTGCCAATTAATATAAATATAAATATAAATTTTGCCAATTTAAAATAAAGATTGTTTTATATATTTTTTCTTTAATTACAAACTCGATTCTAGTTTTGGTTTGACAGTAGAATAAATGGATTTGAAAATAGAATGTACGTAGCACAAGATATTAACTAAACGAAAGTAAATATAAAATATGTAAAAAGTTAAATAAATTACAAAATTAATACAAGGGCAAGATATGGAAGGTTCTATCTCATCAACTGTTTTATAATCTGTTTTCTAAATAGGCTCACTGGACAAAAAAATTTATTTATATTATATTTTTAAGATGGTAACTTTAGGCTCCAGTATATTGTGGATGACCAGCCTATAAGCCATGATCGTCCTATAAGTAACTGCAGAGCATGTGACGAGATTCATAGGTTGAGAAAAGGTGGTACAGTGCAGTGAATGTCTCGTTCCATATATGGAAAATATGTGGGTTGTAATTGCATTTGGACGTAAGAAAAGCCATGGTGTGAAGGAAGTAGCTGGATTTGCAGGTGTATGGAAATTCCCTTCAGAAGTGTGCAGGAAAGGTGTCCAGCAAATCTGAAATTCTTTGAAGCAAAACTGGCTGAACATTTATTTCACCTACATCCAAAAATCTCCAGTCCATGCCAAAACCAATGGCAGCTGTTATTCGTGCCTGTGGAGGTATTACACACTATTAGGTACATATCAGTCATAGGTGAGCCATTTATTCTTCAGTGAGCTTATATGCCTGTTAGGAAATGTATGCCTAGAGGAATTTAAGACTAGGAGCATTGTGAAATGTCCAAAAAACACCCAACATGTGATGAAATCATGCTTAAATTTAAAAAGGGCCTTCAGGAGAGGTCTAGTCCTTTAAGGATGGTTAAACCTCACCGCTTTGCCAAAAATCCAACATTCCACAGACAGAGGTGACAAGCATCTTAAGGTTTTCACCATTTACATTAAATGCTGTCGTCTCTGTGTGTAAAGGGCAAGGCCGAAAACCTCACCTGAATGTCTATGACTTTTGACCCCTCCGATAGCACAGCATTGAAAATCACCATGCAGTGGATATCATCGGCCAGGCTGAGGAATACTTTGAAACAGTGCTGTAATTAAACACCATTCATTACTACATCCACAAACTCGCTGCATCTGTTCAAGAGTTTGGAGAAACTGCATTCGATCCCCCCTTTCCAAGGCTTCAACACAGCTCTGAAATGTACAGAGCTGCACCATGTGTGGAGTATGCAGGCCTGATGCAGTGCTTTCTGACAGAAAGATGATGCAGGCTTGCCATCATATTGCCCTGTTCCGCTGAGGGGGTGGGCTGCTGTGACTGGGCTCGCTGTGACATCTGCATTACGTGTCTCGAGGTGAAACTCATGCAAGCCCTTCGCTCTGCGCAGTCCAGGCAGCTGGCTCTCCGACTCCCACTCTCCATGGACACGCATGTGTGGGCTAATCGCAAAGCCTTCACCATCTCTGCCGTCCTCTAGTCCTCTGCCCCAACACCTCCTCTCTCCAATCTTCCCTCCACATGCCACAGGAACGTCCCCACTCTCCAATCCTTCACACTGCCTGCTTAAGCGTCCTTTCTGGAAGCCAAAGCTGACCTTGACTCCACACTCTCCGCTCTAAGGCTCAGATTACAGCAAATCTTTTTCAAACACACATTCCGCTCGACAAAATCCAATTCTTCCACTTTTAGCGGTTTTTATATCTTAACTAGCAGTTATCCCAGGGAAGAGGGCACTGAAACGTGTAGGGCAGAAAGTGTTTAATCTGCGCTTCATTTGACCCACTGTGCATCGATTATGATTCATGGTGATGAATATTCATACGGTGCTAGTCAAGTCCCTGCAAATCTTCCTTCATTTCATTTCAGGGCAAGTCACCACCAGGCAAACAGAAAGGGGACAACCAGAAGAACGCCGTCTGGTTGAGGTTTTCTGCCATCAGGCTGAATAATTTATCAAGCATTGCACCCTGCCATTTAGGGTGGTTTCTTGTAGTTCTCTGCAATAAACCCTTTATGGGAACTGCTGAAATATCAGCTTCCACTGGAGCACAAATCTGTGAGTAATGAAAGAAGACGGAAACCGAGAGGGTTTTAGCTGCTGTGTGTATTTCCTTCTGCTAACAAGCTAGAATTGCATCTACAAGAAAGAATCTTGGGCCATTGGTTTTATCTAGAGTTGCGATGTAACACAGCACAAGTATTGGGAATATGTTAAATAGCTGTGCTCAGTTACATTTTGTAAAGGCAGGACTTTTTTACAGCTTACAGTTGTAGGAGAATACTTTTAGAATAGATCAAAGTTTAAAATAACAAATCTTCATAAGAAACCCCCATCAATGCTTGTTTATGAACAGTGGTAACATTTTTTATGTTAAAAAGAAACTCGATTATTCTTTAGAAAGTTACACAAGCCAGGTTACACAAATCAGAGTAGACTGATAAATCAATGTGGTGATCAAATGGGTTTTGTTTAAATGAATAATCTCCTCAGCAGTGAACAAGTTAATAGGTGACAAGCAAAGCATGGCTGTCGTACTGGACTCGTGCTCTGACGTAGACTGAATTATACAGTAAGGTGGAGAAAAGGTGGAGAATTTCAGAAGTTCATTTAAATTTTTCATAAAACTTTAAAAGAATGGAAATTCCCCGTATGCCTTATCATTACATAATTTAAATGTAGTCTGAATACATTACTCTTTATGTATTATAATGGAATATATTACTGAATACATGGAGGACTATGTATTCAGTATTCAGCCGTCACATGCTTTTTAAAAAAGTATGCTGTCCAGCTGTGGTTTGTCTGTGGTTTGTGTCCATTTTGCCAAATGGTAGTTTTCTTTCATTGCCATGTGGTACCAATGTCACTGGTAAATGCTCATGTTTCAGTTGCAAACAAATTCATATATGTTATGTGCTAACAATCTTATTATAAACCAAAAACACTAAAACAGTCACTTTGTTTGATACATCTGATTGACTACAATTAATAATAATAACATTGATACTATATATATATATATATATATATATATATATATATATATATATATATATATATATATATATATATATATATATACATGACTTGCAGAATCCAGAATGCAAATCCAGTTCACTGCTACCTTACTATGTAATCAACTATGTAACTAAATACTTCTATGTGAAAAAAATGAAATGGCAAAATGACAGCGATAACTAATATAGTAATACTATATATAATATAGTAATGACAATATGCACCCTTCCACTGAAATAGTTAAAAATGTATTATATGTAAACCCAGTACATTACATGAAATAGTAATAGGATATAGAGCTTAGAGCATGACATCGTCTTATTATCTTGGTGTATCTGATAACATGATAAGCGATTCAAAGCCTACCGGATATAAATATTGACATGTGATAACATTTTTCAGGGTAAAAAGGCTGAATCATGGCTACATTTTCTGATCCACATGCTGAACACATACCCAGGAATAGTTTACAGTACTGCCTTGTCTGCTACGATTTAGATGAGTGTTAATATTTTATGGCTTTGTTTTTCTGATTGATAAAATAACCGGCTTTATTTATTCCTCCTGTAGCACTGCTTTCTGCATGGCGCACAGAGATGTAGGATACAAATGTGCTTCTGATACAGAAGTCACAATATTTTGCTGTAATCCATGTAGACAAAGATCTATACTTTACTAATCAGTAGTTTTCTCCTCTCAAATGACTGTATCAATATCGGTTCAGTGGGGGCACATCAGCCAGGATCTAATTGTGCTTTTGTAGCCTTGTTTAGTCTCCTGCAGATGCTGATGGTTCCCTTTATTCACTGACAGTGGGAAAACAGTAGGGTTCCATACTCTTTCTGAATGCAGTCACTAGTGCTGCTGACTAAAAGCCCATAACCCAGCAGCATGGACTTCATGTGCTTTATCTAAAGCACTGTGTGATTACTGCAATGTAGAGAAACATACCAACAACAAGCAGGCCACAGCAATAACAGAGCCACATGGAGGGCTTCCAAGGCAAATACTCCATTCTGTCCTCTGCTGAAGACTGTGTGATGGCTGTGCAGTATCAGAGAAAATTCAGACTCGCTGTGACAGGTCGTTGTAAGTCACATGAGATTAAATTAATACCATCATTTCATCCAGAGAGTGGAAATACTCTCTGCCCCCCGATTCGTGCCAGTGAGGCACAGCGGCTATTTTTCCGATTTTTCACTCTGATGTTCTATGCTGATTGAACGAGTTTGACCATCGAAAGGGGATTTGGGTGGCGGGGTAGCAGGGTGTGTGTGATATATAACAGTGAGATATGACTCGTTGGTGGAGTTGAGTCCGGATATGACGCGGTGCGTACTTTGACCTCTTGCACACAAGCTAATGATTGCATTCGGTTTGAATGGGCTCTTGACCCAGGTCATGGCTGGAAAGCCAACCGGATTCTTCTCGGCTTATCACCGCCTTTAATATTAATGGCCACTGCCTGCGCAAATTATGACTTGACCGATTCTAAAGGATTTGTATGACGGCATGAGAAGACCCTGTGGCTAAAATGTAGCCACATATGGACTCTACAACGGGATGGATTTTCTACAAAGTCATGTATTTATTTATTCATCCATCCACTCAATCATTGTACTTCTCTATTTATCACTCACTATATTTTCTGAAAAATAATTATTTGTATTTAATATTTCAAGCTTCATTCATTCATTTAGTCTTTTTTCAACCATTCATTTACCCACTGCATTTTCTGCATTCATTCGTTAGTTTGTTCATTCATTTATTTATTTACACATTCATTGTATTTTCTTTGTGTTTTCTCATTCATCATTCATTCATTCATTCATTCATTCATTGTATTTTTTATTTGTTCATTCCTACATTGTCATTTACCGTTCACTAAATCATTCATTAATAAGAAATTTAAGTTTCTTCATTCATTCATTGAAATGTGCCATTCATTCATTCATTCATTCATTCATTCAATGGTTCATTTTTATCCACTTTTTTACTCATTGACTGTATATCCATATTTCTTCACTGATTGTATTTCTACTTAATTAATTAATTGCATTCATTATTTATTTCTTTTATATTTTCTCTTATATTTTCTATATTTATTTTTTACATTCTATTCATTCATCACTTTTTTTCATTTGTTCACTGTCTCTGTATTAACTGCATTCATTCATTCATTCATTCATTCATTCATTCTTTCGTTCATTCATTAATTCCTCAGTTTCCCAATTATGTATTCAATAACATGTGTTATATAATATGCATTCATTAGTTTGCTTTAGATGCTGAATCATTTGTAGTAGTCAATGCATAATACATGTTAAGATTAACAACAGAGAAATAAGGCTGCAGATTAAGGCGTTGAGAATACATTCCCTCTGTCGGTAATGACTGTGTGTAATGACCTGATAAATTCTCAGCAATTATTGGTTAGAGTGTTCCAACATTGATACAAGCCTCCCCCCTCTGCCCCTCATCTATGTGTGTGATTTACATGCAGCTATAATTCTGTCAAAAACAGGTCAATTACTGTCTCTGTACACTAACAGCATCATCCCATTATTAGCATCGGGTCTGGTCACCTTTCCAGGCTATAAACATGGAGCTCTTCACCCTCTCGCAAAGGCGAACACGCTGCATCACTGCTGCCATTTGTCCCAAGTCATGCGGAATGCTGTCCATCAGTTTTACTGCAGCGTGGAACAGTGAGGATGAGTGATGAGTACAGCTCGGGGGAAGAAAAACAATACTGACCCCACCCCCTTCTCCCCACGCTGGACAGGGGCTCATTTAGATGCAGCGGAATCTTCTAGACCCAGCGATTTTGGTTAATATTTGATGTTGACCAGCATTCTGAATCAACCCCGTATTTAGTTATTCTGGACCGTGTGCTTTATCCTATTACCCTGGCCTCGTCTCTAGCCACTATTATTACATGCATGCAGCTATTACTACAAGGATGTTACAGAGAGGTGATTGTAGTATGTAATGATAAGGTAGCGCAGTATAAGGGAGATGGTGCAGTGGGTGTACTGATGTGTTCGGGTTGCTCACGTGGGTGTTAACACTTTATTGAGGTCGGATGGTTAACCTTACAGGTGCTGCAGCGATTAAAGAGGCTGTTTCATACACCTACAGAGAGTGCCATCTGTCAGACACCCTGACATCACTTACCACATTTAACTACTGACTGACTTACAGCATATTAATCAAATCATTCAGAACAGAAAGTGTATAAATGACATATCTCCACTGAACTACGAAATACCAGATAAAGCGACAGCAAGGCTCTGTACAGTATAATTAGGGTGACCAGATAGTTCATGATAGACGTTGAGAGACAATAAATATAATAAATATTTATAATGCTGGATTATGTATTTCTAAGACAACATTTCCAGTTCCACAATAATGTGTACTAATATATTCAATACATTCAATATGAATATTCAACACACTGACTCTCTGAAATACTGCATTCCTGGTTTACATTGAATTTGACTGCACTGTAGCTCTGTGCCAGTGATGTTCTTTATTGGAGGTTTGTACAAGCATTTTACTGTGTTATTGGTCTGAGCACCTTCAAAGCTCTCAGCAAAGGTCACACAGCTATACCTTCATGCTGAATGTGCTATCTAAAGAACCATAGGTCTACCACCCAGCCAGAAAACACATATAGAGAACACTAAAGATATTAATACTATATTACAACACATTACAAAATGACGTTCAGAACACTACATGGATGTGCAACTGTGTTTTAGATACCTGGAATATATGAATACAAACATTATTCATAGCGCAACCCGAATTGTTTATGTCCACTTAGCATTTCTCCTAATGTCTACTAGCACCACAGTATCAGTGCCAGTTATTATCCAATACAAACAACTTTGGTTGATCAGTGCTCTGTGTAATTGAAGAAGCAAATTTAGCTAATCTAAAAGCTAGATTCTAGATGAAGCTAGATGCATTAAAGATAAATCTGGGGGAAAAAGAGTTATTCTTACTAGCTTACATAATATCAAGAATCACTTCCTATAAATCCTGTATTCATAATAGCATTTTTAAAATGTTATGGTATGCCCTATATACCTTATACCTTGTAATACCTGGCATAAACTTGCATAATTGCTTATAAGTAATTTTAATTACATGTATAGCACTTTATAAACTGAGAAAACATGACTTTATAATGCCAGGTTTCATATATACGTAATAAGAGTTTGTTAATGTTTCTGTTTAAAACCCAGACCTTTTAAAAACAGTATTACATTGTGGAACAGCTGTCTGTGTCATGTACTTAAAATATTAATGAAAATCATAACGTTTCACTTGTCATGTGAATTTGTTACTTCAATTTTAACTGGTAGTTGAACAGATATAATGTTTTTATGGAACCTGACTTCACAAAATCACATACTCTTTGTTTGTTAAGTGTTATGCCTTCCTAACAGCAGTTATGCAAGATGATGTACCAGGTGTTATACAGTATTATGTATGTCTAATAATGCTTTCTAAATGTTTTTATAAAGCATTATGAATACAGGAGTCATGTGAAGCGTGTTTTGAAGGAGTCCTACTGGAAGAATGTGGATTACCTACTATTGTCATTATATCATCATCAGTATAATATTAAAACCAAAATGATGTGCCAGATCTGCACATTGGATGGTAATATATAAAGTATATATAGCAATGAAGAAACTCAATTACAGCAGAAACAACTGAGAGATTCAGGACACCAAAAAACTAAGACAAAATTTAATGGTGCCTAAGGAAGTATAGAACATGTTGTTTGTATTACAGTGTGTATTTTGTACATATGTGCTTTACTGGGCACTGTGTATTGCTTTGCCGTGAATGAACAACCTGAGTCAACCTGAATTAACAATGGTTTGAGAAATTCTCTGAGCGCTTCCAAGACCCAATGCTTTATGTCATATGTAGAAGATGAATAAGAATACTCACAGATAGTGGCTGCTGGTCTGCAGGAGAGGTTGGAGTTTAGTTTACTCAGTGCAGACCAGGTGAACGAGAATCTTTAGCTCCTGAGTCCACATGCCCTCTCTTTCCTGCGTCCTCAATACCCTATCCACCAGCCAGTGCACTCCTGCAACACAGCAGGACATAACAATAACAGTGGATAACCTTATTTTTTTTTCCAGAGGGGGCCTGTGGCCCAAGTGTAAATCACACCCAATATATTTGGTCTGGTGCACCTTTCACCTCTTATAACAGTCAAAAGAGGCTCGAATGCAATAGACTCAAATACAGCAGACAAAAATACACATACAAGACAAGACTTGCCAGACATTTCCTATTTAACATGCATGTAAAGCCACTGAACACGATGGATTTAATATTCAATGACTGCTTTCAATACTATGGATCAAACACATGGTTAAAGATTTAAGTATAGGACATACAGTGTGGTGCGAAAGTTTGGGCAGCGTTGTTAATTTTCCTGATTTACCTTTATAAAGCATTGATTGTTTGGATAAAAAAATTGTGTTAAATATATCATATAGGGGACAAACACAGTGATACAGCACTCCAAGGAAAACACCTGCTACCTACAGTAAAATTTGGTGCTGGTTCCATCATGCTGTGGGGCTGTGTGGCCAGTACAGGGACTGGGAATCTTGTTAAAGTTGAGGGACGCATGGATTCCAATCAATATCAGCAGATTCTGGAGACCAATGTCCAGGAATCAGTGACAAAGCTAAAGCTGTGCCGGGGCTGGATCTTCCAACAAGACAACGACCCTAAACACTGCTCAAAATCTACTAATGCATTCATGCAGAGGAACAAGTACAACGTTCTGGAATGGCCATCTCAGTCCCCAGACCTGAATATTATTGAAAATCTGTGGTGTCACTTAAAGAGAGCTGTCCATGCTCGGAAACCATCAAACCTGAATGAACTAGAGATGTTTTGTAAAGAAGAATGGTCTAAAATACCTTCAGCCACAATCCAGACTCTCATTAGAAGCTATAGGAAGCGTTTAGAGGCTGTTATTTCTGCGAAAGGAGGATCTACTAAAGGTTTTTTTTTTTGGTGCCCAAATTTATGCAACTGTGTTTGTCCCCTATATGATATATTTAACTGATTTTTTTATCCAAACAATCATTGCTTTAAAAGGTAAATCAGGAAAATTAACAACGCTGCCCAAAATTTTTGCACCCCACTGTATATGGCAACTTTATTCAACAATTTAAAACAAACAACATAACACATGCATGAAATGTATATTGTGCTTTAATCACAGAACTAATTTAAATACGGTACCAGTCAAAAGTCAAAACGACTACTAACTAAGGTTTGTCTTACTAGCTTAATGCTTCGCTTTAGAATAAAAGTGAAGACATCAAACTATAAAACAGCACTCATGGAATTGTCATTATATAGAACCTCTAAATGATTTGAAAAGAGGTCTGTCCATCATGAATATTTTTTTGGGCAACAAAATATACAATAAAGATGTCAATATTGCAAAAATATGATATTGTGATGCATCAGGAGTATATGTGGTATATCGGGATATTTATTGTTCAAACATCTCATCAGCTGGAACTGTTAAATGTAAGCCTGTAGAGCCGGTACGATAACCAACATCTATTTAACTAGGTGTGTCTCAACTTGTGTCTCAAACAATAGTGTAGATAAAATTATCTCATTTAATGGTCTTTATGTTTTACTACCATTGCTGCTATTACACATTTAGCCATTTTTCAAAATTTACACACCAGCATAGTTCTTGACAAACAGAAATTCCTCCAGGTTTTGATGCCTAACTTGTTGATTACTAACTTGATTACGAATACAGTTATGAACGCTATCCATAAGTGAGCATATGTTAAGGATGGCTGGATGATTAAGCCACTTCAGCACTTAACATGATAAATGTTCATCTTATCTTGTATTGTAACCAAGACTACAACAGATAACAGCATGTCTAGCTCAGATTTCAATGTTATATTTAAAGGCTGCTTAGTTTTATGATAGCCACTTCGACTCTAAATTAGACATGAACATTAAAACCGCACAAAAGAGTGCACATTGACACATCCTCACTTCCTGTTTTGTAGACACGGATTCATCTACCTTCAAGACTACACTTCCATCCCTTATGACCTGAATCATGTCCTGCACCCACATCACAACCATGTTCTTCACTCTCACCTCAGACACGTTTCATCATCGCCCAGAGTACAAGCCAGAGGGAGAAACTCTTTCCTACAGAAACAACTTTTCCCAGAAGGCTGAAATGCCTTGTTGGAATTCCAGACCTTTTCTCTGTTACAATGAGGCACCATGTCCCACTCTAACCTCCAGGAGGTTACCACTCTAAAACGCCCAGTCTCCAGAGTAGCTTGTGAAGGTGAATCAGGTCTACAAACTTGTTCAGCCTGACTTTCAGGGATGGACTCTGGCTTATATTGATACAGCAGAACAGAGTGTTTCAGAGGAGGGTGGACCCAGATACACAATATAAGAAAGATAATGTGTTTATACAGAGCATGTAAATCTTTTCTAGCTAATCCATATCTCTGATGCGTTCAACATTACCTTAACCACATCCTTTAGCCTCATCTCAACTAGGTGCTTCATCTTTATCACTTTATAGTCAAAATCTGCCTGAAAAATTGCAGTTTGACAATTTGGCTTGATGGTTAGCTCAGTGTAAATTAATTTTAGTCCTGTAAGGCCATAGCTATATAGCTATATTAAAAGAAAATCACCACAGTTTGCAGATTGTCTTGCACAAATACGTGTGGAAACTGATAACCCCTGAATACGGCAAAACTTTCAATGTAGAAGTATATATAAGTGCAATGATACTTGGTACTATCAAACTATGCTGCTGATGTTTACCACTCAAGTTTAATGAGTTTTATTTAACAGAGTCACCAGGAGTGCTACAGCTGTAATGAGCAGAACCAGACTGATCCCTCTTTTACCTAGACAGAGAAAAAGAGAGTGGGTCTGAGAGCCAGCCTGATTGGTTAACTGAGAAAGAGAAGTAGTAGCTTGTGTATAACGATTAAATAATACAGATGACAAAAATCCTCAGAAATGCAACATACATTCAAAACAACTGCATAATAATAAGCCATATATTCTGCTTAAACATAATGACGTATACACGCATCTGTTTTAATAGACATCTTATACACAAAATGCTTTGTGTTATGGTTGCACAATTATGCATTATCTATGATCCTAGCAGAGGTTATGTGCCCAAAATACTTCCTTTAAAGTATCAGTGGGGCTGAAGATCTTGGGTAAAATATCTAATAATCATAATATTTCTCATTAATATTGTGATTTCTTTGTACTGTAAAAACTGTATGGGTATTTGGGTGCTTCTGGTTGGCCTGGACTTATCTAGAGGAGGATCACAAGCTTCATGTTATTAGCCTAATTTCCCCCACTTGAAATAAACAGGTAAGCAAAAATGTGCTGTTGGTCCTCATCATGCTCTCAAAACAGCCCCAACCCATTGAGGCATGGAAGCTACAAAGCCTCTGAAGCTGCACTACACTATCTGGCACCAAAAGGTGTAAAGGGGATTCTTTAAGAAACCCAGCAGATTGCATTTGTTGTTCCAGTAAAGCCCACAGATTCTCCATCAGATTGAAATTTTGGGATCTGGATCAGGAGGCCAGGGAAACACCTTGAAATGTTTGTAATGTTCCTCAAACCATCCTAAACAATGTGTGCAGTGTGACAGGGTGCCGCTTGTTCTTAGTTTGTCCCGTCCTGGACCACTGTCAGTAGGTCCTCATCACTGTTGACCAGAAACCCCACAGGCTTGCCATTTTGGAGATGCTGCAACCAAATCATTCGACCATAACAAGTTGGACTTAACAGTCTTATCAAAGTCGCCCAGAACTTCCCATCTGCCCAATCAACTACTACAAGTACACTACGGTGGTCTCCTTCCTGCCAGGTCTAACTCCAACCACAAATTGCCATGCCTGCTCCAGCTAATTAACATCTTCAGACATTTCTGATAGGCTGGATTAGATGTATTATTGTTAGGTAAAGGAGGGGCAGTATGTTAAATGCAGATTGGAACTAAATGCTATAGGAAAGTAGCTGCCAAGGAAAGCTACTGACCTTACATAAAACATGAGTTTTATTTTTCCAGCCCTATCAATTTATTCTCTTTATATTATTAGTCATTTTACATTAATAAAACTACTGCAAATGCAAGCAACCTGTAACACTATATATTACAATGAATATGTAGGTTACCCCGCAGTGGAATTCACCGCATGTTCACTTTCTACTCTATTGTCAAGAATTGTGGCCTACCACGAGTACATTTGGCATATAATGGGCGTTAGAGCATACACAGATACAAGCACCAGCTTAAAGCACCAGACACTATTAAGGAAGACATCCAGCACTGATAAAATAGGTTATCTTGACCTGCATCTTGTCAGAGAGAAAGATGTTGATCGAAGCAGACAAAAAATAAACCAGTCCACAGTAGGGGAGCTGCAGTGTTTTGTTGCATATTGAGGTCACAACTCTTCAGCTTAACAGCTTAGACTTCCAGCAACAAACACACTAAAGTGTACAGTATATATACCAGCAAAACTGAACACTGTGCTCATATACCAGCTGGTACCGTTTGCCAGGAGAAGTGGAATTGGTATAAAGAAAAGAATATCATGCACTGTGGAACAGTGTGTTGGCATTTTGGGGCTGTGAAGATCAATGCCATGAGCTGAACTGTCAGGATAATAGTATCAGGACACCAGAAACACTATAGCATAGAACTAAAACAGACTGGCCAAAGCCCAGCCTTACACCACATGCACTATATCTCGGTGCATCTATAGACCTGTGTTGCAGTAGGGACTTTTGATATGTTTGAATATCTTTCTGATATGTTAATTAAAAATGTTCAGCCTTAACATACACAGGATGAAGTACAGTCATATGTGTCTTTTAATGAGTCGTATGTAAAAGTTTGGGCACCTTTGGTCAAATGACACACACAAACACACACACACCCGCACACACACACACATGCACACACACTTACACACACACACACACGCACACACACACACATACACACACACACACACACACACACACACACACACACACACACACATACATTACCAGTTTACCTGTTTAAACTGCATATGAATATAAATGCATATAAATGAACATGTTTATCATAGCATTTCTGTTCACTTTAAAGTATTGTGAAAGTAATTATGGGGGCAGACACCAGTCTTTGTGATGCTGCTCTTTTAAGGGACAAGGGACAAGGAAACTGAGTAAGAAGCAACAAGCAAGCTGAAAATAAGTTCACTAGTTTCAAAGGCAGCAAAAAATCTCAATCAGCAAGCAAGAAAACAATGCAACACAAAATCGAAGAATTTCGGTCCAAGTTTATTTCCTCGGTGCAGCAACATTAAATCAAAAGAACTTTCTCTTTGATTTTCTTTACAAGAAAGGTGAGGGCGTTGGTTTGAGACCAAGCCAAACCGTTACCTTTTGTTGTTTTATTGATCAGCAGAAACACTGTGTACACCTACAAAGTCATTCTTACTGCAATATCTACACTTGAACCACAAAAGTGATGCAACATCAATAGAATAATCCATAAAGCTATTGCAATTAACCGGGGCAATTACAGACCATCTTGACATAACTTGTTTTCTGGGGAAAGGATTAAATTGTCACTAGTTGGGCCAATCAATTAACAACAACGCAGAATGCATGACTGAATTAGATCTGCCACTCAAAAGAACCTGAAAGTCTAAACAACAACATTCCCATACCTTGGCAGGGATGGCGTACAGAGATTCCCTTATAAAGAACTTTTAGCATGACATGATCTGCTGATGGGATAGCTAGAACTCTAGTCCTACTAGCTTCAGTTATCTTTTTCCTGAAAGGCAGAGGTGTGGGATGTGATGGGGTTGTTATTGTCCACCCCATATACAGGGGAAAAAAGTAGTTCCAGTGAGTTATGAGATTACATGCGTGCTGTTCATCAGCTAGAGAATATTGTGCTACTAGTATGTTAAGCTTCTAGAGGTAGTTTTGCTGTTCTGATCTGTACTCCATGGAAGCTGTAAGTAGGTAAATATGACATCATATCTTATTGTAGAACTCGATTATTGTGGCCCCAAGCACCATACTGCAGCCTAATATATTATTCTATCACTGCATGTTCATGCAAAGATGTAATGTAATTCTGGAATTTCACGTATATGTTTAGATATATAAATAAATATCTCTTTTTGGCACTTTTAATATTTTGGCTGTTTTGTGTTTATTTTCCTTTTTCCTGGTATAAAGCATGTCATTCCCACTGGAGAGCACTACTAACTGCTCAGAAAGGTCTCTACGTGTTAAGCTTAACTACAATTTTCAGGTGTAGCCTGGAGCTTTGAGTAAATAAGCTAACTAAAGCACAGCCTAAGTAAATCATACTGTGTCTAGCTTTTCATGGACGTCTGTAAAAATAGATGCCAGGCATCAGCGTCTTTGCCCATGACAATCTTACATTCCGCAATATTTTTGTTGCAATCGGAGAACTTCAGCCCTGCCGGGTTCCCCTGTAGCTATACCCCCTGTATTGCAGTTGTATTGCTACATATTGCGATTGTGATACGTCTTGCAATATGTTATGAACACATCAGTGAGTCAACAATACAATGCTCAAATTCTGGCCTGTATTATTTTTGACTAAAAATTCTTCTGAATACTCTGACTCATCCAGACACCCACAGAAACACTCAACTGGAAAAGTTATTGATCAAGATGCTGACAACACAAGGTGAAAAATGAACGCCAGTTCGGTTCTTGTTCAGTATCTTTTACTTTCCTCTGTAGACACACACACATATATATATATATATATATATATATATATATATATATATATATATATATATATATATATATATATATTTATATATATATATATATATATATATATATATCAGAGCAAAACCCTTGCATGTTTACATTTCATTTATATTTCTGGCATTTAGCTGACGCTCTTATCCAGAGCGACTTACAAGGTTAACCACATTACATGTAAGGAGTCTTGCCCAAGGACTCTTATTGGTGTAGCACAGCATAGTCACCCATACTGGGATTCAAACCCCAGTCTCCCACGTGGGGTGGTGGCTACTTGGGTTATCCACTGAGCTACACCAACCACCAACATAATTTGGACACCCTTACATATTGGTAACTAGTCAAAGTGGTCCAAAATAGCTTTCCACTACAAGTTTGTTCTGACTCAAGTGGTATGAAGAGTTCAGTTTTAATCACAAAAGTCAATTTCATAGATGTTCTTTTTTTATTTATTTGTTTTGAAGATATATAGATTGTTGGCAGTGGACTTTAAGCATGCAATAAGTAGAAGCACATATGTACAACATCATCACAAAGATACGTGCACAACAAGAGAGCAGAAAGCAACAGGCAGCGGCTGTTTAATATCTAGATTGGATCAAAACAAAGTTTTATTTCCCTGGTTCAATGCCTTGTTCTCGCTAATTCTGCTCCCTCTCCTCTGTAGCTTCACTCTGTAGCTTGCCTGACCACAGCTGTTCTCTCTCTCTTTCTCTCTCTCTCTCTCTCTCTCATTCACTGAGCCGGAGGGGCCGACTTTTAATGGTATGTTTAAACAGCAACCGACAAATCCTGCTCATTCTGTCTTTAAGGAACCTAATGCGGTAATGTCTACTCTCTTTGTAAGTGGCTGCTTTTCATTGTTCACAAGGAGAGTGGAATGGATTTATGGCAGCAATGAAATGTGGGCACCATGATAAAAAGAATTGGGCTCCCTTTGTTCTTACCAAAGAGCCGTTCAAAAGAACATCATATCATCATGCCTGACATTGCCTGAAAAGGAGGAGAGGGTCAGCAAACAACAAAACCTGGCAAGTTGGGTGAAATTCATAACACGGGTCAGCAAGACATGACGGTTCCTGTGATTTATATTGCTCCTATTAAGTAAACATTTAGTGAATAGCCATTTTAGTGGGGTGTTCATAAGGATCTGATGACAGGCCAAAAACGACAGTCAAACATCGATAGCTAACATTGTGGATAAAGTTCTGTAAACTAACAGGTCCAGCTCTGAAATGCTATTTTATTACTGAATACAAGAATTTACAAACATGCGAAATCTATGCTGATTACAACAGTTCACTGACTTTCTTATAACTGGCTTCTGAAAAGGTTTTGCCCCTGAGTCTGTGCACAACCACTAATGTTTGTAAATAGGAAATCTGTCTATATCAATGCTGTATTATGATCAGCGGCACCTGTGTTAGAGACTTTATAGAACAATGACTTATTACAGGGCTCATTTCCATATTTCAGTTTTGGAAATACCAATATTCTTAACCAATAAACAATGTATTGTGCTGATCTGACAGACACTGTCGATTTTGTGTAGTAATATATTTGGACCTATATCTGTGATGGCTAAAAATGATATGATATGAATGAAAGGGAAGCCCACAGACTATGTATGTGTGTGTGTGTGGGTGTAGTACATGAGTAGTTTATGTTATAAAAGAGCTACAGAAGAGATAAAGACCGGTAAGCACCTGCTCGGCCCCTTTGGATAAGTGGAAATTTGGCAAATATCCAGGAAGTTCAGCGTGTGCATAAGGCTGGTAGGATTTGCAAATGCCCTACTTATTTTAGACATTTGTCAAATATGCTGTCAGTGCATCTCTCTCTCTCTCTCTCTCTCTCTCTCTCTCTCTCTCTCTCTCTCTCTCTCTCTCTCTCTCTCTGAGATGCATGGTGTTGAGGAATTCTGGGGGTGGATTACTGGCTTTATGTTTGGGGAAAGTGGTGGTATGATGCTCAGTTTGATGACAGCATGGGGTTTATCTCTGCCTGAGATTACAGGCTGAAGCCACTGCTTACCGGCTGCGACTTTAAAATCCCACAGCCAAGGAACATTTCCATGTCCCTGATCTGGCGTTTGTCATGTTTACCTCTGCAGTGAAACTAGTCACAGTGTTGCACTTGCTATGCAGCCCTCTATTAACTTACTTTGCAAATACACCCATTTAACAACATTAGAGATAATGCAGGTTGATAATGTCATTGCAGAAAGTACCACATGAGACTTTACATTTAATAAGCCTATAGACTGTTTGAGAAACATTTTGTGCATGTTTCCATAGCAGCAATTACATCCGCCTGCTTTTCATTACTGTGAAATGGACAATATGATGTGAGCTACTCTCCTACAAATAAGCATGTGCTAAAAAGGGTTCTTTAAAGTGATGCCATGAAAGCATTTGAAAAAAAATAAAAAGGACCCCTGGTTACATTTGCTCTTCGTTATGTATAGAAAGCACCTTACAGCAAGAAGGGCATGGCTGGAGCATGTCTGTGTGGGTTTCCTCTAGGGGCTCCAGTTTCCTCCCACAGCCCCAGGACATGCAGTCAGGTGCTAAATGGCCCGCAGGTGTAAGTGTGGGTGTGTGTATGTGTGAATGTATATGTTTGTGTGTCTGCCCAGCCTTGAACCTATATATGAACCTATATATATATGGTTGTGGCTAAAACATTATACTGAAGTGAGAAAGCCTCCCGGTTACATTTGCTATTCATTGTGTATAGAAAGTGCCTCACAGCATGAAGGGCCTGGGTTTGATTCCCAGGGTTCTTTCAGTGTGGAGTTTGCATGTTCTTCCTGTGTCTGTGTGGGTTTCCTCCGGGTGCTCATTTTTCCTCCCACAGTCCAAACACATGCAGTCAGGTGAACTAGAGATGCCAAACTGCCCACTAGGTGTGAGTGTGTGTCTTCCCTGCAATGGACTCTTGGCCTGTCCATGTTTGCCTTGGTGTCTCTTCCATGTTTGCACTGGGAGAGGTTCCAGCATCCCTCCATGACCCAAAAGGAATAGTGACTAAGGAAATGAATGAATGAATAAATATAGAAATCAAATGGGCTCCATGTGACCCATGTCCTCTGCTTTGGAATGCTTGTAATAGAGAGGGCTTAACAGTTCAGAGTCTGGTCAGAAACGAGGGAGTTTAAAAAGGGAAGATCTAAAGAATTCAACTTGTGGCACAAAAACAGTCAACAAGGTCACCTGAGGTGATTCTACGCAATAAGGAACACAGGAGATAAAGCTGAAAGTGCACTGCGGGAAACCAATTGTTGCATTATTCATGACCAAGTCGCTTGAAAGGTGTCAGACGCGATATATTATCTTGTGTTTATTATCGAGAAATGTTGAATGGAAAACTTCAAACAGCGCAAGACAGTGGTAGGGGGAAGTGGTGAGGGCGGAGGGGGGTCTCTGATAGCACAGCAGGCCCGAGTGAGAAATGAAAGATTGCACTGTTTGCCTGATAGTTGCGGAGGAAGTGTCATGTTCCTCTGCTCCTCTGTTTACTTGTATGACCTGAATATGGCTTTTTGCAGGCAGGTGGCTCAGGGGGAAGGTAATCCAGTTGAGAATAGACATGTTTTTCACTGCTGGATTGAGAGAGGAAGTGGGGCAGAGATGATACGAGGGGCCCAAGGAGCCAGCCATCCATGTGCAGAATGAGATAGCCTAATCTTGTCACAGGCACCAGGAGAGGAGCACAAGTCTTCTGGAAGTGAAGGCTGCTGCTCAGGGGAAACAATTTGTGGCTCCTAACATGGGGATCTTTGTTAAAGTTCCAATGTTTTTCAAGCCTGTGATTTAATCGGTGGCTTTTATCAGGCCTTGACCTTGAGGTTAACTCTGAGAGTCTTGTGGAACATTGCAGCATCTCAGGGTCACCATGAAAAACATCACGTTTGTGCCCCACAGAGATGTAACAATGCGTATTGGAGAATGGACATTCTGATGATTATGGCATATAACGCGGCTGCTTTGTTTGAACACCAGCACTTGCAAACAATCAGCACCAATCAACAACACACTGGAGCGCTGCTCCTGCCTCCTAGCTCTTGTGTTGTTAGTAGGGTGTGCCACAACATGATTATAGTCATTTTTCTTCATGCAAAGTTTGTTCAAAATATCAAATTGTAAACTCAGTATCATGAGTCAAATCAAATCACACAGGTGTCTAAATGCAACATCATAGTATCAAATAAGATATATTACTCTAAAACAGTTTTAGATTACTCATTTTTGCCAGTAACTGGGTTGATGTATTTCCATTGTATTATTTACCTCTGCAGTATTTCTTGTGGAGAGCTTAAGTGTGATGGTTTGCTATGCTGACTAGCAACATCCTAGTTCCTTTTCAGTCGGTCTTTAGCCATTACCCTACAGAAATACATCAGAGACTTTGTCCCTGTCCCTTCCTAGATTGAGAAGAGGTGACACAGTGTCTTGTTTAACGTGTTGAAAATGGGTCCCAAGCAGATGTTCATGATCTGCAAAAAGAAGTGATTACATTTGGCCATGACAAAGACCATAGTATGAAGGAAGTAGCTGAATGTGCAGATGCATGGAAGTGTACGGTCATACGGGTCTACCAGCAGTGGGTAAAATCCCAGTCTACAGGAAATTCTCCTCCTCCTGTGCCAGTAAAGGGATCCACCCAGTCTGGCCCAATTGCACAATTCTTTGATGCAAGAGTGCCTAAAAATTGATATAGCTTACATCCAGAATCTTGTCCAGTCCATGCCAAATCAAACAGCTGTTATTCGGGCTTGTGGAGCTATTATACACTGTTAGGTACGTTTTAGTCTCAGGTGACTCATTTCTTCTCTGGTGAGCCTATAAATGACATTACATATTGCAAATTATTATAAAATAATTAAAGGCATCAACACGCAGAAGTGGGGCTGTCAGTGTTTCTGATCCATGGACCTGATACTGACTTGGTTGTTCAGTAACAATAAGAATTGACAGACATCCAAAATAAAATGTTTAACTTCTGATCAAATTTCACTAAACATGTATATATAAAGTGAATATAAGGTAGCGCCTCCTCTACAAAGAAAAACAAACAAACATATATATATATATATATATATATATATATATAATGTTTTATATATATATATATATATATATATATATATATATAATGTTTTATATATATATATATATATATATATATATATATATAATGTTTTATATATATATTTTATTATATTCTATTTTACTGATTTATTTTTTGAAAGTGTATATGGTGTAAAGGATATGATATCATAAGGATATGAGAAGACCATCAAAACCGGAGCACCTGGACCATAAATATTAATATACAATAAATGCAACAGCAGAATTGAAAACAGAAAGAGTACGTTATGAGCGCACACTTGACTTAATTAAATTCAGTGCATTCAATTTCTCAGTGAAGCAGAATAAACATCACATCTGAGAGCAGCAATATTTTTTATTGTTTCTGTAATTCCTTTTTGATGTTGTCCTGTTCCTGCAGGAACAGGTGTGCTTTGTCTCTAAAACAGCCCTCCCCTTGAGACAGCACACACCCTTCCTTTCGCCCAGCCTCAGCCATCTATCCCGCCCTGCTGCCTCCCTCTGAGTAGCCCCCCCCATCCCCCTTTCCTTCTCCACCCTCAGTCCTGGCAAGATTAGCCATTTTTACACAAGCTTCCAGAGGGGAGAAAGCAGCAGCCGAGGCTGTCACTGTGACGGCGCCTCAAGAATAATTACGGCCAGACTGATAGATGGCCGTAGCCGCAGGAGAAGAATGAAGTAATTCTCATATCCAGCCCTACCGCAAAATGCCAGCAGCCATTAACTGGAATGACGGGGAATTAAATTCTCTGCACTATTTTAACAGGATCTCATTTGCTGTGGAAAGCCTGAATATTGCCCTGTACCTCTCAATTTAGACCCAGAGTTTCTAGGTTTTTGAGTGACACTCCGTATGACGCAATGATTATGCTTCTGTTTTTGTATCCGTGTGTTTGTGATTTTCTTACACACCATCCATCTACAGCTTGTTGAACTATTTTCTGGGTTGTTTTTTTTTCCCCTGTGATCATCCGGGGAACAAACCGTTACATTACATTTGTCCATTACATCAGCGGCTGTTGACATTGTGTTTAGAAAGAAAATGGGCATTGGCTTTACTTCCAGAATTCAAATTTGTCATTTGTCATCATTTCCACATAAATACGACATCATACATAAACACAGTTACTGCAGAGATGAAAGATAAACGCATGGTTTTACTTTATTCAGGTGGAATATCAACCACCTAGATAGCATTGCAATCCCAAAGATAATAAAGCACATAATGTGGTCGAATGTATGTGGACACACATGCATCACATCTATATCAGCTATTGAACATTCCTTTTCTAAACCATGGTCATTAGTATGGACTTGCCCCCTCTTAATGGCTCTAACAGCCTCCGCTGTTCTGGGAAGACTTTCCACAAGATTTTGGAGAGTGTCTGTGGGACTTTGTGCACAGTCAGTCAAAGGAGCATTTGTGAGGTCAGACACTGTTGTTGGACAGGAGGCCTGGGCTCACAAATGACGTTCCAGTTCATCCCAAAGGTGATTAGTGGGGTTGAGGTCAGGACACTGTGCAGGTCACTTGAGTTTCTCCACACCAAACTCATGTAACTATGTCTTTATGGACCTTGCTTGTGCCCAGACTTACAGCCATTCTTAAACAAGGCAAAGCCTTTTTTTTAAACTGCATCCGTAAAGCTGAAAACGTATATTTCTTTTTTTATATGGTGTCTATACTTCCCCTACCAAATGTTACTATTAACACTATGTAGGTAGCATTCTCCTGGAGTTTGCCAATCCCAGACTTGCCTATCAGACTCCAATATAATGACTCTAGAGAACATTTCCACTACTCTGCTCAGAGTTCAATAACTTCATACTTTTCACCATTCCATCTAATCCTTGGCATTAAGCATTGTGATCTTAGGCTTCTATATAACTACATTGCCTTGAAAGCCTTTGTGCTGATGTTGCGTCCAGACACAGTCTAAAACTCTGTAGTAAGGGATGTATCTGAAAACAGGTTACTTTTACATGCTGCACATTTCAGAACTTAGTGGCTTGTAACGGTTGATTACGTGCTCTTGACTATTGCGCATGCGCGCTGAGCTGTAGCTCTCTGCGCGGGACGAAGGAGCTAGTTGTAGCCTAGCCTCCCGTCTGATGCAGCTGCTTCTAAGTTACTCCGGACAGTAATGGTGAGATGTGTGGTTACTTGGGCCAATAAACGCTACTTCTACCCCGCATGCAGTGTGTCCTGGGCGTGTATCTTCAGAGAGTCCTGGGACCAGTGCCTTTTTCCGTGTCTGGCTCCTGCACCGCACCTTTTCACCCTTACAGGCTCCACACTATAGGTTTCCATTTATTTGCTTCATGGCCGAACTGCTGTTGATCCGAGATGCTCTCAATTCACAGTAATAGCACTTACAGTTGACCAGGGCAGATATAGTGGGCCGGACATTCATAACTGACTTATGGCAAAGATGTCATCCAAAGTCCCATGTTTAAAGTCAATGACCTCATCAGTATGACCCATTCTACTGTGTTTTTTCATGCTCGATTTTATACACCTGTTAGCAATGAGTGTGGCTAAAACACTACAAAGTAATTAGAAGAGGTTTTGGTTTTATAAACATTTATTAAAACTTGATTTACATTTACAGCATTTAGCAGATACTCTTATCCAGAGTGACCCAAAAGGCTCATCATATTACAGGGAGGCCAGTGTAGTGTTAGGAGTCTTGCCCACGGACTCTTATTAGTGCAACACAGCATAGTCACCCAGACCGGAAACCAAACCACAGTCTCCTAGACATTAACAAAGTCAATATATTAGCTGTATCAGTCTGCATGTTAAACGAATGACATTTTTAAATATATCATTGACAGTGGGTTTATCAGAGGAGCACACTCTTTCAGCAATGCTAGGTATGTGCTTAATATCAGAGAAAATGCTCAAACCCTTAAAACAGAAACAGCTACTGATCAGGTGAAATGGGCATTTAATTGTAATCTACTAATTAGTTGTGGGTTCGGGAAGCAGTTTATTAAATGTACACAAACATTATATAAGAATCCCACTGCTTACATTATTACTAATGGCCAGAGTTCAGTCCCGATCAGCATTGGCAGAGGAACCAAGCAAGGCTGTCCATTAGCACCTGTAATCTTTAGTGTTGTAATTGGACCATTAGCTGAAACAATTCGATCTGACCCTCATATTTAAAGCTTTAAGCTCTTAAATGGCTCCAACTATAGTTTATCACTCTACGCTGATGATATAATATTATTCATTTAAAAAACCAACCAGCTCACTACCTCTATCGACCCAACTAATTACAAATATCTGTCTCATTGTACTTGTATTGGGCTAGGTTTATGCAGCTATAACTGTTAATGTTCTCTATTTAAAGTCTTGGTCTCTTTTTAAGTAGTAACTGTCACTAAATAGCATTGTGCATTATATCGTACTCTATGTAAGGATTAAGCAATAATAAACAAGAACCACTCAGAGAGGTTCCTGTCATCTCTCTGGTCTAGCAGTTACTATTCATTTAAGTCACTGTAGCACTGAGCTTTGATTTCAAACATCATAAAACCAAACACCAAAGGCTTTGACCTGTATGTAGAATTTAGAACATGAACACATAATCAGAAAGCCGAAAGTGAACTCTGTTATAAATAATGTAGGATGAAGGTGTAGAAAGACCAAAATGTTTATAACCTAATAAATTTTTGCACTCTTGTAGAGACGAACTGCAGCATTGTCACTCACTTTTCTTTCCCAAAACTTTTTCTGTTGTCTTTATAAAGCTATATATTTCAACAGGGTCTGCTGTGAATAGGTGATAAAACAGGTTTACATGGGGACCCTACTTAACCCTGACCTAGTTAATATGTTGTTCCATGCCACAGTTACATGTGCAACAACCCCCAAAATGTGAACATAGCATTATCTGAGTCCACTGTTTCTGCTGATGGTATTAGCTAAGCTGTGGTAATTCCTTTAGGCTTACCTACAGTGAATTGCAATGCTTTATCATGATAAAGAAAACGAAACAGTGAGTTCATCTGCACCTAGTACTCTAAAAATGTTTGTTTTTCATTTGTGGTCATTTCAGTGAATTTGGGACATTTCATTTAACTTTAATGACGCTGCTGGGACCTGATGCATTTTGAAATTCTGGCTCCACCCCTGCTGCATTGCTAGCATTTAATCCATTAAACTAGCTGTAAAAAAGATATTTGCCCATATCAGTTTTGTTTGCTCTGAAATGTAGTGTACAATATGGCATACTGCTATAAAAGCTTCTCCTGCAAGAAAAAAGACAAGTATGCTCAGAAAAACAAAGACCCTTGTAGGAGGCTGATATATAGGATTGCATAACAGGTCTTTAAGAAGCTCTTTGGGTACTGAGATCACTATGAGGTTAAAAGGTCATACACACATTTTACCTCAATATTCAGATGAAAGAGTGGATGTCAGAAGTGGGTTTCATTTCCAATGCATAAAGCAATAAATACTGTATATATCCAGTCTCGCAGCAACATATATATCTGTATATATCCAGTCTTGCAGTTCCTACAGTATACTAATTTAGTTTCTGTTGTAGTGGCAGTGCAGTGCCTTATAGAAACAATGAAATTAGCAGCGCTGGGTTTTTCCTTATAGGTTATATACCATTGGTAGAGGGGAAAGGAGGACAGTTTAATTATATACAAGGTATAATTAAGCTGCCTGTCCCAACCCAGTCTTAGCAGTGGTTTGGGATTTACAGCTATTACTTATTTTAAAGAAGCCTACAGATAAATCAGCAAATGAAGCAGCGGGTATCAAATCACTTGGAATGACTCTGTTTGCATTCTGAAAATGAATGGATTTCTCTTTTACATCACCTTATCAATTTTTGCAGCAACAGTTGCTGTTTGGATGGATTCAATATCTTTCTTACTGAGAGTCAGCCATGTAGAAACATATTTTCTAAAGTGTGATGCTGTTGTGGCTCATGTGAAGCTGTACAATGTCTGCACTAAATCCTCAACTGGATGTGTTAATCTGCATTAATCCTAAATCCAGCTAAAATAAATATAATGCTTAAAATAAAGAGAACAGATTATCAGCATTGTGGCATTTAGAATATGTGTTATTTACAATGAACCAGGCATCTAAGCAGACCAAAATGACTTATGAGTAATAAACTGCAATCTAATGGGCTGTTGAAAATCACTCTACATATCATTTCCATCCAATGAAAAATATGAAAAACAAAACTCTTCTTTCATCAACTTTAACAATAATAAAACTCAAGTAATTTCTTCATAACTAATGACCGACCCTAAAGTCATGTAGAAAATGTTGGTGCTTGAGGTCAAACCTAAACTTTATGTAGGTCCACAATTTCCAGTTGTTTGGTAAGCCATTCTAGACAGATATACTGTACAGATGTTTAGTATATGGATAAAAATATATATATTTATCTATATACTGAACATCTCTACTGTAAGCTGTTTAGCTGTTCACCTGAACACTGAGCTCCTATTCTCCTACCTGCACTGTACACTTTATCTATCCATCCACACTTGCTACCTCAACATACTACACATCTACACTAGCACTCTACATCTCTCTGACTTAGAGATGCTGCTCTTACACTTTGCACATGTCCTACTTTACGGTTTACCCACATTGTTTTTGTTTATGTGTCTTTGCACTGCACTATTTATATATACATATATTCTTATGACTGCACTGAAGAAGGAGCCTGACTATGTTTCGTTATACTGTACAACCCTGTACTGGTATAATAACAATGAAGTTTAACTGAATTAAATCTTCAGTTCCAGAATTTTGTACAGTTTATGAAACTATGAGGACACAATTGTCCCTGTGGGGAATTTTCCAGAAGGACCTCATGCGTCATTTCCCTGCTTATTTGATAAACAGTGACAGGCTTTGAGAAGATGCCATATGTTCAGCGCAGGGACAACAAAACTGCAACACCTACAGTGATTATCAAACAGTTAGTGTGGGCTGTGTCGGGAGGGGTAGAAACCACTACAACATTCGAAACTGAAATACGTGTTGACTTGGTGATAAAGCTCAGTTCTACAAATCTGGGCCTTGAAGCCAGTTGCCAGTCCTGGGTTTTGTATTTGCTTGAAGTTAATTAAAGTGTTGATGTAAATAAAAGACCAACTATTGTCATACCTACACCTACATAGTAATATGATTAATGAAACTGAACTAGTCCTGCAAGTCGCTTGAAACTCAGCTGCAACATCTGAATCCAGTTAGTAGCTTTTCATTTTGTCAGCTTCCCAAGCCTCGACAACAAATATGATTTCTGAAGGCTTCTGTGAAAAGCTCCATTAACTAGCCAGCTAACATTGTGTAGAAGTTTGTCTGTTAAGCTGTGGTTAATGAGGTTTAAGTAACTAAACTAATTTTCTCTTTATTTGAGTACCTTCATTTTACACAGAGCTCAAATTCAGTTGGGATCTGAAGAATGAAAATCATTGGGCTTCTCGCTGAACATGCTTCTAGGACAGGCTGAGTGAAACATTAAGTATATTATATATTAAGCATAATATATATATATTACAACCATAATGGCTATTTGAACATTGTTTTCCATAGCTAACATACATATAACAGGCAAAAACGAACCAACATCCAACAACTTTCATAACTTTTAATGTAGGTAGATGAAAAAAGATTTTTTTCTAAGTTGTTTTGAAACTTTTTCAGTTGGTCTATTCAACATAAAAACTGTCATGATGTTGACATAAAACATAGTAACTGAAGTAAAGAACCTTAGACAAACAGATATGTGGCATATACAGATGATGATGATATAATGATTCTTAGCATGATAAAATGATAGAAAAAATGTAAGAAGATTATAAAACTGCCACTAAATTACACATCACAGTTAACTGTATACTGTGAGAATGATACAGTATGTCAAATATCAGTGCTGATGTGGTGGAACAATGTGTTTTGTGCAAATTGTGCAATATAGTTGTTATAGATCTGATTAATGTTACTGCTGTACTGAGATGATGATGCAGTACATAAAGTTTTCTCTGTATGAAGTAAGCCTTACACCCATTGTTGTTAACCACATTAAATTAACCACTATTAATATGCTAGCAAGATTACTAATATAACATCATTATCAAAGAGAAACATGTATCTTCATTTCCTACATAATTTGAGTCCACTCATTATACTGTGGGAAAAATTCATGATGAACAGACCAATAGAAATTCTCCTAAATGACTTGAAATAATCTTTATCAAATAAATATTTGTCTTGCATTCAATGGAAAGAAGGTTTTTGCCTTCTCCTGTAAAGTTACCAAATGGAGATTTGTTTTTAAAAAGTGCTGATATATGAATACATATTCATGCGTTAATCCATCCGCATACAACATTTAAATAAATAAGATACTCTAAATGTATTTTTTTTAACAACAACTGAGCTGCACCACAGTGTCTCGTTAGGTTAAATGGGATGTTGGCCAGAGTTCTGTAAAGCTTATCCAATGTTCATGACAGTTGCTTTGAAAGTGCACATTTGTTTTTGGAGCATGGATAGGTCAATTGGCCCATGTTCAGAGTGAGTGAGATGCACTAGGCGGCTCTGCACAGAATGCTGCTCATGCTACTAAACTACTAACGGCAAACTGGAGGAAGGACATATAATGTATGATTTCTATCTTGGCAGGGTTAATGATTCATGCTCGCCAGAATGTGATAAACCTACAAGATCCGCATTGGCAGATTGCTGACTTGGAATGTTGGCTTTAACCCAGGATTTGTATATTGGAGCATCCTTATTTTTTTTTTTAAGCTGTATGGTGTGCAATTGTGCATGGAAACTCAGCAGTTTGTCACTCAGCACTGTCACTGTCACGGCTGTGTTCAGAGAGTGGGCTGCTCAAAGGAGAGAGACACAAAAGAAATGAAGCCTATCACTTCGTTGATAGTGATATTGCACGTAGCGAGGGTGTAATTCTTTTAGAAAAGGAATTTATATAACCTTTATCTGCCTCGGGTCTGTGTGACGGCTGTTGCTAATTTAAAAAGCCCCCAGAAGGAGAGCGGTATAGATAATTCCAGAGAGCCAAGAGTTATCAGTAACTTTCACCTGTCCTACTGTACTGTATCGTCTTGCAATCTTCATTTCTTTGTATGTGTGTATTTGTGTGTATATGGTGTTTATGTGTGTACCCTGTTGTGTGCTCATAAATCTGGTTGTGGCGCACCGATTAACCTTGACTCTTGCCCACCAGACTACAGAGAAGAGCCGTTTCTGCCGGTCAGGGATAACTGCCAACCTGATCCCATCTGTGATAGAGCACAGACACCTACAGCTGCACTGAACACTATAAGCTCACAGCTATACTCACAGTTCTGGTGTTCACATCTGGGCTTGCCAAGTCACAGTCAGTTGAGGCTAGATATGTTTGAGTTCAGGCTGTGAGGAACACGCTTTACAGTGCACTTCACAGCAGAAGATTGACCACTTACACAGTACCAAAGCCTCTATTCCCTGCTTGCTCCTTACACAGCACTTCTAAAAATAAAGGTGCTAGAGGAGATATTCTGCAGAGGAACCAGGTAAGTAAGAGGTACAGACTCAAACGTCCTGGATAATTATTGAAGGGTGACATGATGGTATGTTTCAAGACAATCTAACTCAGTTTCACAAGAGGTTCTCGGTTTTAACCCTGAACCAGGTAGTTATAGAATACACCACATAAATGATCTGGTAGTAGGAGGTGTGTCAGATTAGCCTCCTGCTCTTGACAGATATGGGGACTGTATGGGGCAAAGATCATGAGCAGCTTAATTGACAGCTCTCCATCTCCTATCCATCTCCACAGGACTAAAATTATTAAGCATATTTTACGTGACGCCAACTGGTTAAAAAACTTTATGGACAAACAGGAGACATGCACAAACATGTGCACAGATAGATGGTTTATCTATAGATTGCTAAGTTTCTCTGTTTTGTGTGGGAGGGGCTGGAGATATCGGATTTGTGGTTAGGAAATGCTTAAGATTAGGACCACCCAGTTTACATCTAAATCGGGAAATACTGGTGAAAGCAGACATTACACTCTAGTAAGATATTCATAAAAGGTACTTTGTACATTGTATTTTGTGTAACAAGATTAACTTCATTAGAAAGACAACCCTAAATTAGATTTAATTTAGGGCAAAGGTTCTTTAGTAAAGTCAACAGCCCTATATAGAATTGTGAACACGTACTGTACCTTTTACATGGTCTCTCTATGACAAAAAAACCTATTGGTTCTTATGGTTCTGAATAGCATCTAAAACGATTTCAGTATTGTCAGTCATTAAAGTAAAAGAACTACTACTCTGTAGAGCCCATTTTGTTCGGAGTGTGTAGAACCTTAAGTGGAAGAGCATCTTTACTTTAGAGAGTCCTTTCACCTTTAATCAACTCACATGTTTGTTTTGGTGTCATAAAGATGTTGTGACATGTGGTACTGTAGAAAGTGCTGCACAATGTCCCAAAACCACAGCATGAGAGCAAGCAGGATTCTTTAAGGATGTTTTTCACTGCACACTGGAAAGAGAAAACTGACCCAGACAGGATCCAAAGGAAATTAGTTCAAACTTTTTTTGAACTAAAAATTTTCCACCTGCTTGAGCCAGCTGGAATCATCTAATTAGCTACTTTGCTCGCTAGTTAGCCTGACTTATTTGCTGCTCTGAAACTATGTAACATCACTGCACTGCGCTGCACACACACACACACACACACACATATATATATATATATGAATGTCTGCAATTACACCGGTTCCTGTGTAGAATCAATTAGTTTGTTTGTCAATTGCTTGTTTTTTCCTTGATGATGAAAAGGAACATATGAGCATCTGTGGAGGATAGCATAGCTACAGGTTGCATTAACTTCCTAACCACTTTACTTCACCTTAGCAAACTCTTTAAAAGGTAAGAACTCTAAAAGTAAAGGTTGGTGTATCATAATCAGTTCTAGTCTACGCTTTGGTGCACTTATTCTGCAATGGTTCTTGATAACTGTGTCTTCCCCTGGAAGAATAAAAAGTCGCTATATTATTGTTGTTGGACTGGGCTGCAGGTCTGACCAAAAGAGAGGTGTATCATTAGCCCCTGTTATTATTTTCAATAGTCATCAAAAACATCAATCTTGAACTCTCTGTGCTAGACTGGTGTCCAGTGGAGCTGGGGCACAGTTCCAGTTTTCTGCTGCCAGAGATTTCAGTTTGTTGTCCATTAGACAAAAGCTCTAAGCCAACTAATCTTGTATGAGAAATAAATCTGGCCGATATTGGCCTGAACCTCATTTTTCACTTGTGCTAGGCAGTAGGCCACTCTGACTGTACTCAGGCCATGACAATCAAACCATGCTGTTGACATGAGTTCATCTTTATTCAAATAGCAGTCTTAAATAAACTAGCATCAGATCACTGGCATGCATGCCAAAGTTCTACTTTCTTATTATACATTAGATACACAAACTCTTTGAGGTGATTGATGGGGACTCTAGGAACCAGCACTGCATTTATTGTGAATTACTAGACGCATTATGTTTGGAGACTTTTAAGATACAATCTGGGAGCTATGCGGTCCTGAGACAAAAAAGAAAAAAGTGCACAGCTCTAAAAGTGCTCTGCAGCAGCAGATGGTCTGAGTTGGTTTTAGGTTTTCTGCATAAATCTAAAGAATAAAAGTGCTGGCTGAGGGAGTTCAGCCCAACTCATAAGCGCAAAAGAAAGAGAGTGCAGCAGAATGGCACTTTTCTTTAGTCTCTAGATTAATAGTAGGAGCAGATAGAATGTGACAGCTCATTGTGCTTGGCCTGGGATGAGATATAGATTCAAAAGCAGAACAGACCACTCCAAAACTACCTCCGTCACGTGTGGGTTTTTTTTCAGATTTTTTTTTCTTGTAATTCCATAAATTGTCTAGTTTCAGGTGATTATTAATAATTACACAGATCTCAAAAGAGGCATTTTTAGATGACTGCCTAAAGTCAGCAGAAGCTGAGTATCTTCCCTAGCGACTGTTTGGGAGGCTTTTAAAGCAGCCATTTTCAGTTTCTGCTTTTTTGGAGGTCCTATGGGTAAGTGAATTGCATGCTCTGTGGAGTTCAGGTCAGTTAAGAACATTCCACTTCCTGACCCTCAAAATCTCCATTATTGCTTCAGCAATGTGCTTTGGGTAATCATCCTATCGTCCTTCTGCAAGGTGAAAGGCCCTCCACAGTTTTAAGGCATTCGGTTAGATCTGACACATTGGGCTTTTGAGTTATCAGCCTCATGATTGCCTGCCTTACTGGTATTGACACTTCTTTGGTTGAAGAGATGAAATTTAATGCCATATCTCTCGGCCAGGCATGTCGTGAGCTAATGATGCAATTATACACACCTGTCCAGAA
Organism: Prochilodus magdalenae; assembly: GCA_024036415.1. Lineage (NCBI taxonomy): Eukaryota > Metazoa > Chordata > Actinopteri > Characiformes > Prochilodontidae > Prochilodus > Prochilodus magdalenae. Next base: position 122,007 of record JAMWET010000695.1, read on the forward strand.
ACCCACTGAGCAGCCAACTATCCAAATTCATATATACTGGATATAACCATATTTATCACATGTCATACAGTACTGTGCAAAATCAGAGACCACTATTAATATATTAAATGTCCATTTGGAAAGGCTATGTAATAGAAGTCATTAATTTTTCTGGAAATATTTCTGAGGAAATGTAACATTTCACTTGCATAAAGGAGGAAGAGAAATTTCATTAAAAAAAAGTTCAAAACTGGAGATCAAAAACTTATGAAATATGTTACAGAGTAAATGATACTCCAGCAATCAAAAACAAGAGCTTGTTGACCACCAGAACTATCACCATTTGGTAAAGAGTATTTTGAGAGGAGAAGCTTTACTCTTACTTCAGATCTAAAAGAAATCCACAGGTGTTTCTGTGAATTCTTCCACTGTAAAAACTCAATGCTATGAGTGTGAGAGTCTACTTCATGGAATGATTACTCTCTATCAACCAACTTCTAAAATTTTAAAGGATTTCTTTTGAAAATCAGAGAGCTAGTCTCATGAAGAATAGAAGCTATAAAATGTCAAAATATGACAATAAATACAGCAAAAAATGTAGCCAAGGAGTATTGTGTTTTTCTCGACAATGAAAAATTAATAACATACATAATGGCAATTTTAGCGATTAAATTAAAAAAGCGCGGTGTAGATGCAACTAACCTTGACTTATAGTAGATGTTCTGCATTTTATAGGAAACCAACAAATATGGGTCAGTGTAGATTTGATTACAGGCCTCACTGATTGTGATCAAGAACATTCAGCAAACAATAGATGTATCTAAAATATATAAAGAAATATGCTATTATAGATTTAATATATATTTGCACGCATACACAATTCCCACTAGATGCTAGAAATTGTCAGATGTGATATTGTACATTAGTGAACATGCATGACTTTTCAACAAAACTACTTTGTAATATGAATAAAGAGAGCGTAGCCATAATGAATTAGTTTATATAGATTAATTATGTTTGAAACAAGGCTTCAGAGATTGAAACCTTATACTGTACGCTCCCAGTGTGGAGGATGAATTCATTTTGTCAATCGCAATTTCATAACTGTTGCTATACTGCGCATAGAGGCATTCTAGACACTTTTCTATATCAACAAAACCTGAAATCTCAAACTCAAAGTTATTTGATCTGTGATCTCTAATAAAGGGTGAGATGTTGCCATTCAGAGCACATATGAGAGCAGTGTGTCAGGGCTTTGATCCCTGCTGTCTGAATGACCTTATCACTGATGAACCACTGATGAGCAACCAAAAGAGCCCATGGCTCTACAGGGCTGGCTCAGCTGACAGTCAGCGAATAGGGGCCCAGTCCAGCTGTCGCCCCTGGCGATAAGAGCCGTCACTCAAAGTGACTGACACACCAAAGTCACTGAGTCCAGCCATTGTAGTGGTCGAACCTTCACAAAAGACTTCCTCATTCATCTTCCTTAACCGTCGCCATGTAAACGACCTGCAGGGGTGAAGAGGATGATAATGCCTAAAGGTATCCGGTAGTGAGGACGGAATCATAGAGTCAGAAACACAACAATCACAAACAATTATGCAATTTTGTGTGGTCGCTTGAAATGAGTGGAACAATAGGCTGTTCTGTTTTCCAGGAAACCCCAGTCAGGATTACAAAGGGCGGTGTTGGATACCTGACAATTTACAGTGCAATAGTGGACAGTACATGAAATGGACTCAAAATGAAAGCATCTATATCATTTTGAAGTTGCGGTTACAGCCAGTGATAAAATCACACTTATGCTATCTTCAACATTTCCTACTCACATCTATAACCAAGCAGAAATGCAGTCAGAAATGAGCATTCTCAGCTTTCTATTTGGGTTCATAAGCAGAAGAGAAAAAATTGTGTGAAAAGAAAAACAACCTTTGCATTTTTGCCACATTTCTGTCATTTCAAGTGCAGCCTTAACCCTGTAGAGACTTTAGAAAAGAATGTTAATTACATTTTATGTAATAATCATGTAATTACATTCTAATAGCATAGAAAAATTATGGTAATAACACTATAATTCTAAAGGTTAGTGTGAAATCTGCATGCTTAGGAATAATTAGGCTCCAACTATCACAAAAAGATATCCTGCATCCAGCAACAGCCTCTGCCCAGTTTTAATTATACATTTTGGTCATAAAAAACTCGTGGTCTGAGTGTCCTCTCGCTTTGCAAGTCTGTTCACATGGTTTTCCCTTCTAACAAGCTGTTTGCATCGAATCAAATTTTAATGGAATTTGTTAGCTGTAACCACAGTGATGGCTAGCATGATTGTGTCTTGACATTGGTGGTTCCCCAGGTGGTGATACCAGGTGGTTCCTGCTAAGGTATCACTAGCTTTCAGCAAACCTGAGCCAAAGGAACGACATCTTTGCTATTGTCTCTCTATTATAAAAGGTCTTTAATAAAATAAGCTGTTAAATTGGCTGATATAGCCTAGGAGGCTAACGCTGCAGTGGTTAAACAGTACCTAATGACGTTATGGCCTACTGCTATGCCTTTTGAAGGCTGCAGTTGGCTGTGCTTCTGCCTGTTGCAACAGTTAGTGACAGCTAGCTCTAAATATAGCTGCTTACTTGCAAAATTTTAGATACGAAACAAGAAAAGGCCTAATTTAAATTGCTGACTAATACATTTGCTTCACAAAAATGCAAAGTTCTAGAGTGTCTTTGAGGAGAATCTGAATTATTCAAAAGCAAATGAATTATCTGCGCAGCTCACAACGCTACATGCACTAATTTATCATAATTTAACTTTTGATAAGCATTTTATGTAGTTGTATGTAGTCTTAGCGCTCTAAAATGTGTGCTACAACTTTTACAGCATTAGTGCTGCATGCTCAAAAACTGTATGTACATCCCAGTAATTGCACATGCACTGTATATAGGATAAACACGCTTCTATTACTCTGGCCTCAAGGAGATTAATTGGGGGTGGTGACTGGAGCAAGCAGTGCAAAAACTTCTATATCTATCTATCTATCCCTGCCCTCATCTCTTATTCAGCCTGGTGGACACAGTCTGGCTCCACTGATACCCGCGGTGAAACCAGAGCACACACTGCCAATAGAGAAATGTCAGAGGGAGAGAGGAAGTGTGCGTTCTGTGGGTGGACGTTGTATTTCCTGCCTGGATAAACACTCGTGCTTAATCACTACAGTTAGGAAAAAAATGGCCTCAGGACTTCTCAGTTCAATAAAACACACTAAATTACCCAAAACATTAGTGGGAGAGAAAGCGGGGGTTTGTGAGTAAGAGAGAGAGAGAGCAAGAGAGGGAGGAAAAGAGAGAAAGAACGGGAGAGACTTGACATAGAAGAATGCTTTTTCCTAAACAACCCTCAGCTTGATTCCGGTATGCTTGCCGAGACTACAATTATTGTGTCTCAGCCAACGAGGGAGTGAAAGAGGCCTGTTTTTTTCCGGCCCAGTAATAATAATAGGCCTCTCTAGGGCATATTTTACTGATTGGTAAGTATGTTAGTGTTAGAATAAATGTTCCATCTTCAGCCGACTTTTGGACTTCTTGTTCTATGCTGGACGCTTAAAAGGACATCATTTAACAGCACGCTTGATTTGGGAGTTTGTTCCATAAGTGCGAGGATGATGGTTTCAGAAAGCCATTAACATGATCCATGGCACCGGAATACATAAAGAAATGCATAAACATGGGAGAGTGTCACGCTGCGGCTTTCAGCAGAGGAGAAAAATGAGGGGAAAGCACGGCTGGAAAAATGCTTTGCATTCACCTGAATGTCCTTCAGAGCACAGCAGGCTGCTCTACAGGAGCAGTCGGGGGAAAGTGATTGCAGATTCTGCCCAGAATCACAGCCTTCATTCATCATAACCGGACCTGCTGCAGCACTGGAGTTCCCACTGATATATATTTTTTCATACTCAATCTCTGCTACTCAGCACAAGAGCAGAGGTAAGGAGCTTTTTAACTCACCTGAACAAGTCTGCACAAGCCTTTAGCATGACTCAGACTTATTCAGTAGAGGCTCTCGATTCAAAATAAACTTCAAAGCAGTCATGAAGTTCTCCATCCCTGGGCTTACAACAGGGCAGAACCGCACAGACGGCAAGTACGGAAAGTCACGGTGTACAGCAAGACTTTTGAGGAGCATATAGCACTGCTGCTGAAAAAGTAAGTAAGACATTGTAGCACTTATCCAAAAAGTAAGTGCAAAGTATCCATCCCAATGAGTGAACTCATATACCACTGTAGGTGTGCTGAAAGAGGGGCTGCCTGTACAAGGGTTGAAGTTTAATGTACATTTTGTGAAACATACATTCATGTCCAACACAGTATTTCAGCTTAAAATGATGACATTAATCAATATTAACAACCAAGTAGCTTTACCATGCATTGTGCAGGAACCCACACCAGCAGGCGTTCACATATGACAGATCTCCAAAACAAGACCTAGAATAAGTTTTACCTAAAAACAAGACTCAGCTTTACAGGGGTTGGACAATGAAACTGAAACACCTGGTTTTAGACCACAATCATTTATTAGTATGGTGTAGGGCCTCCTTTTGCGGCCAATACAGCGTCATTTGGGCAGCCGTGGTTTTATGTTGTTTGGATACAATCTAGGTTAGCACCCGAACATCCCTTTCAGACAGCTTCCTCTTGTGTCCATAGTTAATCCTGTTGGATGTGGTTCGTCCTTCTTGGTGGTATGCTGACATTACCCTGGATACCGTGGCTCTTGATACATCACAAAGACTTGCTGTCTTGGTCACAGATGCGCCAGCAAGATGTGCACCAACACTGTGTCCTCTTTTGAACTCTGGTATGTCACCCATAATGTTGTGTGCATTGCAGTATTTTGAGGAGAACTGCTCTTACCTGCTAACTGAACCTGCACACTCTGCTCTTACTGGTGCAATGTGCAATTAATGAAGATTGGCCACCAGGCTGGTCCAATTTAGCTATGAGACCTCCCACACTAAACAGGTGTTTCAGGTTCATTGTCCAACCCCTGTATATGTAAACAGTAATCCAATTAGTTCATTCTAGATAAAAAAAAAAAAGTCTGACAAGTGAGAGTAAGGACAGTATGCACAGAGAGGGCTGCCTTATGCCTTCACTTCTGAATCTAGAGCTGTTTTTGGCAGGCATATTTTTTCAGCGGCCCAATTTGTTGTTGGCTTCGCAGCCCCTAACTAAACCCACAGCGTGATAGCCTTTGTTTGCACAGCTGCACTTGTTCTTTTGTTCATACTACCTTAAGGACAATTACCATGTACTCTCAAACTGAGCAAGCTTCGTAGCACACTTGCATGACATGAGATGGCATGGGTAGTTAGTAAACCATGGTCGATTTTGCACACAGTATCAGGTGTTGAGTTCTTTCGTACACTTTTGAATGTGACCTTTATCGTATTCACACACGGTTAACTTCTCCTAGCATGCGCAACAGTCACAGCCCAGGCCTACAGCACATTGTTACATCACTGAAGGTGCTAATAATTTAATCTTGTTCGTAGTTGGCAAAAGCACCATGTACAATTCATCTGAAAAACCTTATTTATTTACAACCAGCCCACAGTCCAGACCTCAGCGCCACAACCCAGCATGTGTCTGGGATTAATTGGATTGTGAGGAGCAAAAATATCACTGAAATGGGAGAGTCTGTGATGACAGTGGAAATATGCTCTCACAGCACTAGCCAGTACAAAGGCAGCAATGCCTTATCCAGCACCTTAAAACCAGCCAGTGACATGTTGATAATAATAACAAAGTGACCAATCCAGGATCACCAGAGGCTTCCAGCTTTGTTACTGCCAGGACATGCAGCCGGCTGTGCCCAGGATTATTACCATAAAAGTGGACCCACATTGTGCACATGCACACACATATATGCAGAAAGACTGCACCGGCCCCACTAGATAAGCCAACCTGCAGTGGAATTTCTCAAGACTTCATGATGAAAAATGAATAAATGAATAGGATTTTCTGCCTGCTAAAGTTTTTTCCATGCACTATTACGAATGATATCAGCACATGTAATGTCAGTCAATATATGCACTAGAAATGCACTTTCAACCATTTCACAGCTGACTTAGCTACTCAGAAGAAATGGGTTTCAGTCATTTTACTGTTTCTGGCTCTAGATTCCCATGGATCATCATTACTGACTGCCTGAGCGCTTTCACGCTCCCCATCATACTACCTCCACGTTTCAAACCTTTGCAAATTGAAGCTTACTTATCAGAATACTCTTAACAGTCGCTCTCTCGCTAAGAGAAATCTTGCTCACCCCGGCTAAATGCAGAGATAAGGACAGAACAGGCTTTGTAACCAATCATTTTCACCCTTCAAATGTAGAGAGTGGTTTTAGTGCACTGTCCAAACGCCTGACAGCTATTATTTAGCCAAAACCAGAACAATAGTCATCTCTACCAGCCATCTCACAGAATACTGAAAAGCAGCGTATCCACATGTTCATCAAACAGGCCCTTCTACCACATGCTGACAATATACTCTACATGCCATGAAGCAAGTATAAGGTGCTTACAAAGTTTATAACTTTAAAACATGACTTATAGCACTTTGAATGCAGCTAATAAAGGATGTCTGCATGATGGGCTGTTCTTAACACAGTAAGAATAGATATATTATATAATTACAGTGGTTCATCAATCAGTTTTATCTCTTGCCAAGTGCTGACCACTAACACACCACTGTTATAGCTGTTAGCTGTTGTCTATCTCTTGATTAGTGGTCTGTAGGTATAAAGAGCATTCAACCAAACGGGTTTTAACTGTGAACCCCCAGTAAAAACTATGTAGACTATAAATATTATATTATAATTAATTTAAACCCAAAACATTTACTGAATAATTAGCTAATTATATACAAAGTCATAATTTACAGCGTACTTTATATTGAGACGTGTCTATTAAGACCCTAAACACTAAAACTTCAACTTGTGAAAATAGTCCTTTTTATTTGTTTGTTTTCCAGGGTGTATTCTGCCTTCCACCTATTGAACGCTGGGATAGGCCTCAGTACCTATTGTATGTGCAAAGTATCATAATGAGAAATAAGTTGAAAGGTTTTAATCAATATAATACACTGAGGTGCTGTGCAAAACCCAGCTTGTCTTCAGGTTTATCCATTATCCACATGCTCTAACAGAAATATTGACCAACCTAAACCAAAACAAGGAATGACACAAAACTGACAAAACCCAAAAACTGGCTTCCCTACCCATTTCTAAACCTGTTTAGAAACAGACCTACAATAGGCAGCCCATACACCAAAATAGTTACTGACAGGTTTATATGGGCGGGGGTGGAGTCAGAAGCCTCACTGGATCATGGAATGATGCTGACAAATGCTGGGAGGACAGAGCCTACATAATTAAAACTTTTTCTTTTAGGTAAAAGATTCATTTTTCTTTGAGTTTAAAAAACAAAACAGAATGCTTAATGAAACGGTTTTGATAAAAATTCAGGTATACAGTCCTTCAAAGCTAAATGATTTTAGTCTAAAGTCCAACTCAGTTAAAAGTCTGAGATGTGTTTTAAACCAGTTGCATGATAAAAGACAACATATTAATTTTTTTTTAATCTGAGCATATGTGTGTTTCCATATGATATATTGAACAGAACAGAGCAGAGCAGAGCAGAGCAGAGCAGAGCAGAACAGAACAGAACAGCATAGAATAGAATAGAATAGAATAGAATAGAATAGAATAGAATAGAATAGACTGAAGGATGACTGCAGGCTTCATGAAGAAATGTTTACTTTATAAAGGTGTTCTCCCTCTGCAAAAACAAGAACCCGAACCAACTGAAGCATGTTCCACCTGCTGGAGAGACAGCATCAATCATCCTAACTGCTGTGATTAACGACTTTTCTGGTCATTGTATGTCACTCCAAAGCATACAAATAGGCTATTTAGCTAACTAAGCTACTAACAATTGCCGTTTAGCTTATTGGCTGCAATGAACTGATATATTGCTACACACACTGATATAATCCACACACATACTCCCACACACATCCACATTTACACAGTATCATGTAAAGAATCAAACAAAGCATTTATTTGTCTCTGCCAAGGGTTACCATGCACAAAAACACCTTACTGGCTACAAGTTGTCCTTTCGGATACTTAAAGCCCTTTGATGAATAGAATAGAATGTAAATTCACAAAAACAAATCTTTATTTTACAGGCATTTATTACAGCTATTATTGTGGCAAAATGTCAGAATCACTTGTTGAATTACAGAAACCATTGAGTTATACGAAATATCTGCATTTTAACAGACTTTATAGATTTAGATTGTTATATAATAGGTATCGTCTGGCACCCCTAATTATTTTTTGCAATGTATATTCAGTTCCATATTATTTCAAACCATTTCAAAACAAAAAACACAAAATTTCAATTTGTTTTTTTGTTTTTGTTACTTTGATTAGCCAACTAAAATCTAGATATCTTAATTACTTCATAGCTAACTAGCTAACAATTAATGAATTAACCTGGGGAACAGTTAACCTCCACACACAAGCCTCTACTGATAAATATGATAGTCTCTAGAGCCTCTGCAGTCATACAGTGTATAATATTAAGAAATATCTTGAGTTCTTTAACAGAAATTGCTATATAGCAATATGTATCTGGCTGTAAATGCATCCATGCAGTATGCTAGTCCCCGGTCTATGGTAGGCATATATTCAGAATGGTATTCTCAAAATAAACAAATCCATTTCAATAGCTTTTGGAGATGACATTCCTAAATTGTGTTCTTTATTTGAAAAGGCAGAAGAGGACAATTTTGGCTACTGTATGAAGACATAAAGAGAGCAAGCCTATGTTGATGGTAAAACAGTGTGTTCAGACCCAAAAACAAAAAGCCTGTGGCTACACACCACCCCTAATCCAAGAAACCACATTTCATGTGTCTTCAACGTTTCCTGAAGCCTGTGGCATCAAATGAAGTGGCTCTAGTGACTCTTCTGTCTGATAGAAGCGACAGCCCGTCCCTTCTCTGATGTGTATCACACATCATGCGGAGTAGTTACAAGGCAGCAAATATGCTACTGCAACCCTCTGCGAGTCCCAAGGTCTCTCCACATCTCTCACAATCACTGCATCTCTCTTAAAGAAGCAAACCCACAATGCTGTTCCAGCCTATTTTACGATGGCAGAACCAAATACCTCCACAGCAGCCCAGCAAGGCAGTGATCAGTGGTGCGTGAAACCCAGGAGATACAGTACCAGTTGCATTGTAGGGAGAGGTAAGTCACCCCAGGGGTGATGCTCACAGCCGTTAGACAGCCTTTCAAAGAAATCTTAGAGATTTCTCTTAGAAAGAGAAGGGGGAATACTGTAATGCGTCCCATCTAGAACTGCATATTCATTTTGACTAAGGGCTAAGGATAATAAAGATACATCAGTTGATATTTTTTTTATGAATAATGAATTGGCCCAGAGCTTAGTGAGCATGGATATGGTTCATAAATGATTCACATATTCATTCGTTTATTTCTACCTTTTAAATGCACAGCACTGTCAGTTCATTAGGTACGTCTATCTTGTATCTACACTTTGTCAGTTTAAAATTACTGATAGTAGCCCATATATTTGCTGCATAATTGATCAGCCACCTGCTCTATCATTATTAATCTTATGGGTCTACTATATGATCATCAACCACCCAGGTATTTGGTTGGTGAATCATTGGCAGTAGAGCAATGGTACTGACATTGTTGTATCATAGTAATGTGTTATGGGCTGTTACACATGCAGTGGGGTTGCTGGGGTTTTAACACATCTTAAAGACACCGCTACGTTGAGAACAGTGCACCAACCAGAAAGATCAGCCAATGGTGTCCTACCGTTAGACGTCGGACACTGATGAGGAGCTAGAGGATAGTCAATGCAAAGTGTTCATGATAAACAGTCTTAGAAACCTCAGAAACACTGGTGTGACTAAAATACTTTTACCAGAGCAACACACTAACTGACTAACTGACGCTACCATGCCACATCATGTGTCCCTGCTCTTCTAAGAATGCTCCACCACCTAAATAATTTCTAGTCAGAGGTGGCAGAATGTGGCTAACAAACTGGCCATAACTTACACAGGACACCCTTTTAATTTAATCACCAGCAAAAACAACCACTAGACACAAGTTATTCACCTTTCAGTAGATATTTGTTAGGAGACTAGATAATCAGATAATCTACTTGCACAAGGAAAAAAAGTGAAAGGAAAATACACTCATCATCAAAAGAATAGCTGCACCCAGAATAAAATTTAGGAAGGTTTGACATTGTGAGACATACGAATAATTTAAGCTTCTCGCTAGGCCGCATGGTCAGCGCCAAGATGAATCCACACATCCATAAGAATTGGTGTCACTCCACCTCAACCTCTAGCTCAAAATCTTGAGGAACTGCATATGAATTTTTACTTCTGCATGGGATGGATTATCACAGGACACCATTAGGAATCTCTACAACTGCATACTTAGCCATGTTGTTTTAGCAAACATGAGAGACTGAGAGACACTCCTTCTGTATGTGTAGCTCAGTAAATATTTCTCATATCAGTCTAAATTTAAATTCTAAAGTTCCTGGTAATCTTAATCTTCCTTCCCACTACCACTGTAATCTGAAGCGATGAGGCACTGCAATCCCTTCCTTCTGGGGGTGACTATACAGTTCCAAACTGTTGAGTTCACAGTTCAGAGAAAATGGGGCACCTACCAACTATGCAAGACCTGGTAGACCCCCAGCACTCACTATTAGAAAAACAGTACATAAAGCTTTCATAACTGATAAAAAATCTAATCAAGTTTCACTCTTACTTCCACTGTAAAGACAATTCGATGCTATGGGTCTGATAGGGTGGACTGTTGTTAAAAAAACTGAAAACTGGCTGCTGGTGTTCTCAGAACAATGAACTTTCCAGACCTCCACATCACTGATTGTGTTTGGGACTAATAGGATCATAAGAAGTGGAAAATGCAATTGACTTCTGAGACTAAACTGGTAGGAAGTGTACTAATCGATAGAAGCTATAATAAAGGCAAAGAGTGAGATTATATCCTGAAAATTCAAATCACATTATTTAGTTGTTAAGTCATTTTGATGGGAGACAGGATCTCAAATAAATAAAAGCTGGACTGTACACAGTATTGTATATAGCAGGTCTTTCAGATAAAATGGTGGCACAAGATAGGTGTAACTAATAAACTCGCAACTCACGTATATATATACATTCTTTATTCTCTTTGTGCATTTTCTATTCCTGTTTTGCATACGGAGGCTGTAGCTCTGAATTTAGCTGATTTTGGCCTCCGGTACCATCTGGAAGAGCTTACACACTGAAACTCAACAGAAGAAAACAAGAAATCAACCTTTTTAAGGATAAAACAGCTATAGGATTTTTGATGCAGTAGTTATTGGATTTGGCAGATCACTACCCTAGATTAGCTGTGGCTATATTGAGGGCAATGTAAATGCCCTTTAGAGTAATGCACACAACTTTGAACATTTTATTGCAAGGGCTAAATGCATGAGAGGCACCTGAGGAGCACTCAATCACGGCTGTTCAGATGTGGAAATTTCCTATTAAACATGTACGCGCGCAAATGAGCCCAAAGATGCCGAACAGCTCATGCATCTGTGCTCCATATACCTAATCACTCTCGCTAATGCAGTGTCAAACAGAAATCCGCTTCGTCCCGGGCTGAGTTGGCATGGGGCGCATTTAGATGCGGTTTGAAGACAGTTTCAGAGGAGTGCAAGTGTCACTCATCTGCGCTGTGCATTTCCCCCCATTTTCCACTCTCCAGACTGGCTGCTCTGCTCGCTCTCACTGATGCTGCCGCTTTCAGCTGGCAGCTAGCAAAACACAGAGAACATCAATAACAGGGAAAGGGAGAGGAGAAAAGAACAGAGGAAAGAGAGAAAGAGAGAGAGGCATAGCTCAGCAGCTTCTCTCTCTCTCTCTTTATCTGCGCCAGGTCTCCAGGGAGACCTGATGGGGAGGAAAAAGGAATATTTTTAGCAAGTTTCACAAATTCCCCCCATAAATAATTACCCTGGCTGTTTCAGCGTTACATACACACCCATAATAGGGGTGGGGTCACCGCATCATGCTGTATTTCAAAGGCAGGAAGAGACGCTGAGTGTTTACGTCATAAAGGAGCATGCCGAGCTACAGAGATGTCACATCGAGACAGGCAACATACACACAGGCCACAGTAATGTATTGAGCCCACCATGCAAATGTGTACATGGTTTGCTTACAAATAGTGAGTGTACATCATTGTGTACATCTTTCCACATTAATAAAACCAGCAGTGGAGCCTTACTGTTAGAGTTAGCTCTTCAGTTCAGGCTGTAAACAAAACTGATCAAGTAAAACACAGGAAAAACTAAAAAAAACTACAATAGTTTCTGCTAGCCAGAAGCTAACAGACATCAACGTCTGTATTATGTTGTATGTAGCAGTTTCACAGAGGGAGCAAGAGAGCCAGCACTGTTTTCCATTTGTAGCATCTGATAGAAACCTACAGAGCATCGCTGAATACGAAATTGTCCTAATATGTGGCCATGACAGTGAATATGAAAAAATCAAGACGTGATGATGAAGTTGTGGCTATCCCAGTAAGGTGATGGGAATGAGATGATGATATCAGTAGAGGCCACATGTTATTTATGTCACCACTAGGTTCACACTTCATTGGATGGTCCCCTATACTTCTTAACAAACTTTCTGGTGACACTATGGTAAGAGTTGGTATGGTAAGAGTTAAGTTTGAGAGTAGGTGTTCCATTGCCATCAATAAATGTTTAGTTGAATGTTAGTTATAGATACTCTGAGCATCTACTTATCATCCACACCGGATCACCCAATACAGCCGTGACATAACATCTAGAAACTCCCACTTATTGTCAGTCAGTACATGATTGGCTGATTCCACTTTTAGTTTATTAATATGGTTCGTAATTAGAGCCATTATGCCATAAGTGCAACTCCTGCGGGTGCTAACCAATGAGAGAGCTCACCTGAACTGTATCTTCCTAGATATTGAGGAGAAATGTGCTTTAGTGGCATAGCAGTAGTGCAACATTTGCAGAATTTACAAGTGATTCTGTTAGATAAAGACATCTACAAGTATAGACATGTGCCATTTAGTACCTAGACTTCATTATACCATCCCGGAAGGCCTAGAAGGCCCTAAAGGTTCCCCACTGAATAAAATATACTACATCAGCACAATTTTGTCTTTCAATTAACTTACTTTTCCAACTAGGTACTTCATTGATAAATAAAACATACTGCATCAAAAAATCTGGATAAAGAATGTATTGGATTAAAATGTATACATCATTTCTGCATGAATAACACCAGTTCTGGCTTTCAATGCAATCAGTGCTAATATAAATAAACAATGCTAATTACTGATAGCCTAGTGGGAATTCTAATAATGTGTTGGTGCTAAGCTAACAGATATTTGTGATCCATATTAAATTGAATGCCTCCTGGTGAAGACCACTTATGTTCTATTTAAAGCTTGTTATAGATTTATCTTATGATATTCTTTCCACCCACTGAAAATGTAATCGGTTGATTCCTCTAGCACTTTATTTGTATACTGGCAGTGAAAACTACTAGTCCTTCTGTTCAGCTCCTGATCTCCACACCAATGGGAGAGCTTGCATGTCTGTAACTACCTAGGCAGAAAAAACATCCTGATGAATTAGAATGAAATAAGAATGATGCTGGCAGAGTTCAAACACAACAAGCCTGCTTTTCGTAAATAAAGGTAAACTGCGGTGAACTAACGTGAACACATACATTTTTTTACTTCCCAGAAATGTTTAGAACTTCTCTGAAGGTATAATATTACCTGATAGACCTCTGAAGGTCTAATATTACACTTAATAAAATACATAAACACTAATTAATTTGCAGTTTACTTACTTTTGCTAAAAGAAAATGTTGGTGTTATTTTATCCATATGGCAATTTCATTCATTTAAATCAAGTCCACACATTGTGGTTTGTTACTGCACAATCACCCTCATAAAAAACACCTTCACGCCCATAGCACAAGCCCACAGAGGGGCAACAGAACATCACAAATCAATAATAACATGTCTTCAATATAAAGCATGAAAGGCCAAAGCAGATATGCTATTTTTTTCCTGTCTGTGTCTCATAATAGAATGTTTCTCTTCTCAGGCTACTTTAATACACATCTCATGTGAGCACAAAGGAATAACCTATTTGAAAGGATTACGGAGCAGCAGTGAATAGAAGAGATACACGTTTCAAATTGACTTACAAGAGGCTCATCAACTTCACACAGCGTTGAATGAATAATTTCACCATCTTCTGAGTAATTAGGTTCTTTATATGCAAAACCATTCTTCTGTAAGAGTCCATCTCTGGCAGGATCAGAGATCACACACACTTACACACATGCACAAGCACACACGCACACACACACAGCTGATGACAGTGTTTGTGAGGAGCTGGGGCAAAGTCGTCCATGTCACCTGGGGACCCTTCTGCTTGTGTATGCTACTTTAGTGATGCTAACTTCTCCTGCTGCATATTAATCACTCCCTTCGTCGCTTTCAATTTGAAGTGATTTAAATTTGTACATTATTAACACATACACACATTACAACAGTTGGTAAAAGCAAATAGAAATAGACTGGGTGGCAAACTGGTCTTCCTGTAATTCACTGATGTGGGAATTATGTTTCCACATACATTATAGTTTTGGGAATTCTACCGGGTTTTCAAAGTATATGTGTAATATTCAACCAAAATAATTCTAAGTGGTTTAACATGAAGTACTCCATTCTAGAAAACTCCTAACCTGTTAGAATTGTTGGCAGTGATGGTGATGGGAACCAGTCTCCTGGTTTAAAGCCTCTGAAGGCTCACAGAGACTTATTACATGATAAAGTGACAAACACATTATGTGATACTTACGTGATCCTCGTATTATTATTATGTGTAAATGTATTGTTAAGATTTCATACATGATGGACAGTTACATACAGGGTGTTTAAAAGATATCGTCGCTGTCCAATGAAAAACTTGTATCTCCATTTTTGACAATTTTTACTTTTATGTATCATTTGATCACATGAGCAACGTGTGAATTTCATGTTGAATTGACCAACAGAAATGGCCCAAAGATCCACTGGAAAAAGTCTGGTTCCATTGACTTACATTAGAATCAAATTGGGTTTTGGCCTCTCCTGTAAAGTTGCTATTTTGGCGATACCTGTTTTTTTGTGGACAGCGACGATATCATAGGACACCTAAAAGAAAATATGGCTGTAGTTTCAATGTATATATTTTATATTTTTATGCACGCAATTTAAGTAGAATGTGTAGGGTTTGTGAAACATCAGGGTTTTGTGAGATATGCAGTGCAAACATTTAGTGTAACCGTGTATCAATACTGCTATAAAGGAAGCTCTAATAATACTAGATATATGTATGATTACATGTTATGGTTTAATTACACTGCAGCTTATCAATTCCTCACTCATATTTCAGAGAACAGGAACACTGAACTGATTATGCTTCCATATAATTTTCTCTACACACTCTAACATTTATATATGTTGGCTTTGGGCTACCAAGTTGGATGCAATCAAATCTTTGGGCATGTCACTGCATATCACTTCAACACAAATTGTATAATACACATTATTATAGCTTCTATTTAGTTGAACCTATGAAATCTCCAGCATATTTAACCTGTATAAAATCACAAAATGCAGTATTCCAGGTATTGGCCATATTCGGGGCAATTATCAACAGCAGAATATGGCTTTTTGCCAACTGCAATAAGTATTGCAGCACTCTGTGCCTGAACTATGGGTTTTCTTCGTTTGCCCTTCAATTCTCTATTTAAAATAGCCTGGACAAAAATAACTAACCTCATCTATCATTCATTCTCTGGACCCCGGAATGAAGTGGGAAAACTGGAGGAGGCTCTAAATTAGGCCCCGAGGCAGGGAAACCCACACACACTTCAAACTTAATGTGCGTCCTCCTGGAGCAGCCACCAATCCCCTGGAATGTTGGCCATTTTCATAAATCTAACACACAAAAATAGATGGTCTGGTCTCAAACTATATTAACATTTCCTTCAAAAATGGCTAAGGTGAAAGGAAAGGAAACTGAAGCTCTGCTTTTGAATTATTAGATATATATTTTGTGAATAACAGAGCACATCAGTGTTTACTATGTTAAAGGAAATGTCCTTAGTGTTCATCATTTTATTATGGGGGTCTAAAAGAACAGATTTACAACATGTTGTACAATATTACTCAATATTTGAAGCACACACTATTTTCCTCATACGGTACATCTGTGTTCACCCTCTGTCTGAAATGCTCTGTTAGAGCTCTTGTGTCTTTAAGTCCTGCCCCCAGAACACCCCAGTGTGCTCTGTTGGGTCTAATCTGTTCTGACTGGTGAACCACCACGACTTCCGCATCCACACCGCTGTGGCTAATCCTTCAAAGGTATCTGTTCTGCTGTATCTGTTTGAGCCAGAGTCCACCAGAACAAGCTAGTAGATCCACCTTGGTGAGTTTTCTACTTGTTTGAACTCACTGTGTGTTGTGTGAGGGCGTGCCATGCTTGCTGGTGGGAAGGTAAAAAGGATTGTATGTCACTTTCTAACCGGGAGAGCAGGAATTCCAAACAAGGTGTTAACTGGGGTTTTAACCTGTTTATAAGCACAAAAGGCTCCATAAAACACTAAAGGATGCTGAAAAAACAGAGAGGCACAACAGACCACCTTTAACCAGTTATGGAATACACCTACACCACAGGGTCTAGGACCACACTAAGGTTATGCATACAAGGTTAATAAAGTAGAATTAACTGGTTGTGTATTTTTAGTACCTGGTATAATCCTATGAAAGCTATGGATCTGCTACAGACCTGGGTAAAAGTATTTGCCCATCTAAGATAATGATATGTAAAGGTATCTGGGCATCTGTATGAAAATCACTTACATTAACATTAACAGAAAACTGTATTTGGCTGTGTGGATATTCAGCACGCAGTGATGCCCATGAGTCATCCTGTTAGAGACAGCACTACTGTCAGACGGCCGCACAACGCACGACTACTTGCACTCGGACCGTTACTCCAACTGCCCTTAACACCACATCAGCCCCATCAAAGACTGCGATGGTGTCGTGCTAGACTGTCACAGAGTGACTCATAATGGCAGCGGGTCATCTTCAGTGATGAGTCTTGCTTTTGTTTTGGTGGTGGAGATGACCAATGAAACTGTGTAGGGAGGAACCGTGATCAGCGCCAAGATGAAGAGTTTGTTGTCATGCATCTCCGTCTCCATCCCTACTGCAAAACCTGCAGCAACGTCCTGGGAATTTTCAAGCTGCATTTACAACTCCATGCTGAGACATCTGGCATGTTGTGTTAGCAAACATGGCAGCCCGACGGCATACTGAGAAACACTATTTCTGTATATGTGTCTCATTTATTGTTCATTTATCGTAAACTTTGTTTTGCTTCCGAATAGCAATGCAATCTGACACTTCCTTCTGGGTACATCCTTTTGAGGATGAGTGTTTTTTTCTCTAACCAAGATATAATATTTCTAAAAAAAAAGAACATTTCTGCGGTTATTTGTATGTGATCTAATGTTATAGACTGTGTTTATTATTATTATTATTATTATTATTATTATTATTATTATTATTATTATTATTATTTTATTATTATTTTATTATTATTTTAGCATACCACTGCATTGAGATCCTATATTTTTATAAAAATAAGCAATTTTCTCAGAAAAGAAAACTATTCAATGGGTTATATGACTGAGCATGTCCTGTATGGCCATTCTTGTGTGCAGACTCTGTATTATGAAGAATGGAATATGACCTTGGCGCTGATTAAATGCATTAATTATCCAGAACTATATTGATTTTTGTGCTTCTTCGTCCTGTCATATGACTGCAATAGTCTGTGCAGATAAGCACAGCAACTGAAACCCTCAATTTACTATGTGTATTACAAAATGCAAATTCTGCTCACATTTAATAGATTACAATAGAACAGGTGGCCATATATTTGCACTCATATAATAATGTTTTATCATCTCATCACAAAAAGGCATAATGTTAAAGAGGTTATCTCCTCGAGGCAGGAACGAGGTGGCTGTCTGTGAACGGTAGCAGCAGACCTGCCTTTAATACTATTTTGGAAGGGCTGTATTGGGGGAAAGCATTTGGCATTTGGCGAAAGTAGATTTGTTTTAATATTTTGTAGTAACACTTCTGGTCATATGGTCACAGTTTAGAACAGACTTTGCAAACCATTAATTTGCTTTTACATTTAATAAAGTTTACTTTAAATATTCCCTCATTCTAAACATACCATTTTAAACCTAAGCTTACAGTACTGCACCAAAAGTCTGAGACCACCTTTTATGAATTCCATTTCCAGTCAAAATGTTCAGCAAATACATGTTATTCATTGTTCTGCATAAAGAAAAAGTAGAAAACATATTCAACAGAAAAGTGTACAGAAACCTCAACAATTAAATGTATTACATCTTTCAGCGTCTTTGTATTCGCCGTTTGCCTTTTGCGGATACATGCTTTCAGCTTTCCAAAGTTATCTGCAGGAATATTTCTCCATTTTCCCAAAGTTCAGTCCTGGAAGTTGGTTGTGTTTTTGAGACACCAGGCCTTGTGGACGTGTGACATGATGAACAGAACATTGATCTTTGACCATTGCAGTCTTTGCTGACATTGACTTGGTGTGAAAGGCAGTCATCGTAAGGTCTCTGTGTATGTACTCCTGCGTCGTGCAGTTATCTGCCTGACTCATGGAGAGCACCACTGTTCACTAAATGTTCGGAATTGTGCCTGATGGGTCAGTCAGGTACAGTGTTAAAGCCCGTCCATGCTTATGTCACATGCGTGGCTGAGCGTGAAGCTTGAATTATTCAGAGTTAAGGTGCAGAAATGTTAAGTTCATGGTTCAGTGCTGTGAGACCCTTGCTTAGTTAGCTAGCTAGCTAAGTTAGAAAGTTAATTCAGTCTGCCTATAAACTAAGTATACAGCGGGCTAGCTTAATGTTGACTAGCTTAATGATGTATTATTACCCACAAAGTCTGGCTGCTTAACTAGCTGTTAGTTATAGAGTCGCTGTAGCACAGCCCAAATGTCACACTCGTGGCTCTGCAGTACACAACTGTGGGGACCACAGGGTTATAGAGTGACCCATTTCTCATTTTGGCATTAAAAGAAGTATATTTGCGAGTCAAGGCTTACTGAGGCCTCTATAAGGGCAGATGATGGTGCAAGCACTAACTTATTGCCCAACCAGTAGTTAATGATTTTGTTCATAGTTGGCTGTCAAAGATGCCACAAAGGAAGACATACATTTAACTTGCCATTAAGCTGCATTACCCTTACAAAGTAGATTGCGATACTGTAGATATGCAAATTAGCTCATGTTAATAAAGAGTAGATCTACCTGGCGGTTGCTTGGTGCACATTTAAACCAAGCAACCGCCAGGTAGGTTAGCCGGTGTGGACTTGAGGACAGTTTAGTTTGTACATCTATAGATCTCATATAAAACTCACCAAGCACTATTTGGATAAAGTGGGACACAAGATACTGTGATCATGAACGCTGATTGACAGCCCACACATATTGACTTTTAATGATTTTTATAAGCTCTAAATACTAGCTAAGAACAAATAAGCCACTCATGATCATTTTTATCCTTTAACATTCACAGATCCATCTATACTTCCATTCTTCACTCTGGTATCTTCATAATAACATTTGATTTTGGCTTTCCATGTAGTAAATAGTAATAGGCCTGAGGATGTGGACATACCCGAAGAGGTTCAATTACTGGTACATAATCAGGTTTAAGTGAATAAGGATAGGACGTATAGTGCTTGACAGTCCACACAGCTCTTCTACATAGTGGAGATCATCTAGTATTAGTTTACGGCCAGTGTTTCACTTCTTTCTTTCTATGCACTCAACCATTTAAACCTAGAAAGTCTGTGGGTTTCCTCAGGCCGCAGGGGAATATCTGTATTCTCTGTTTTCAGGCAATCCAAAAGAACAGTCAAAAGACACAGTCAGCAAAAACAAGCGTCAGCAATGTGTGTGTGGCTGACATCTCCTCTTTATGCAGCAAGATCCTCCTTTATGTTTCGAAATGGCAGGTCAGCTGGAACAGAATCTCCCTCTCTTGTTGCCATGGAAACAGAGCAGGAGCAGAAAGGGAATGTGGGAAAGGACTTTATATTTCCCAGCCTCAGGATCTCTGACTGATCTCTTCTTAGTGTATCAAATATCACGGCAAACTTAAACTATCGCAAAAAATTAGATGTCACACATGGACCAAAATTAGTCAACTTACAGACTGAGAGGAATCCATCAAGTTTTATTAGCAGTGTAGGTGCCGTGTTTCAGAAGCAAGCACCGATCTTCTAGTGTAGCACCAGTTGTAAAGGATACTGAAACATGTTGTAATGCTGGTGCTGGCCTCTAAAGGTAAATATTATATACTGTGAACTTTATATAACTTAATATTTTGGAAGTCCATGGTTAAATTAACACCACTAAAAATAAAAATGTTTTTTAAAGCAAGACAGGAATTTGGATATTTCTCTTGGATATTTTTTCCCTATTTAAATCTTTCAAAGAAATCTGGAGGAATTTCAGTCTGTCTAAAAGGGAAGGGTGCAAGCTGAAACTGAATAACCTCCATTCCTCAAATCTCCCAATGACACTCATTCATCTATTGGTGATAAAACCAAAAGGTCTCAGGATCATTTTGATCAAACCTTTGTCAAGCACTCCAATGCAGAGTTATATCCACAAATGGCAGTTCAAACTTAACTGTGCCAAAGTGGAAGAAGAAGAAAAAATGAGTGTGGTGTGCTTCAGACCACAGATGAAAAGGGTCATTCAGATTGTTATCACCAACTCCCGCAAAAGTCAGGGTCTGTCAGACCACAAGAAAAGGGTCATTCAGATTGTTATCACCAACTCTCGCAAAAGTCAGTGACAGTAACAAAGGATAACTTACACATTGCTGATGCTGAAAAGTACAAAGATTGTGGTGCAACATATGGTGCCTTTTTCAGGAATGCATAATTCAACATTAATAAATAAACTGCAGGCATTACAAAGGCAGGGCAGCGAAAGAGGAGAGTATGGGTGCTAGACTGGCCCGTCTGCAGTCCCAACCCAGTGAATGTGTGGTGCATTTTAAAAAGCAACATTTAATTTTTTTTTTTTAAATGCAACAGCAAAGACCCCATATCATTGCACACTCTAAATAACAAGGGAACAAAATTACACCTGAAGCACTTCATCCTTTGGTGTCCTCAGTACCTAAACATCTTTTTGAGTGTTTTGAAAAGAAATGGCATCATTACAAAATAGTACAAGCTTTACTATGCCAACTTTTTTCAGTTATTTATTATTTTAATAAGTTAAATTACATGGTATATATAAATCACAAATAAATAAATCACAGTTCTCTGTTTGAATTTTAATTTAACATTTCATCCCCTCTTTATTTGGACCTGAGGTTGTGTGAAAAGCATAGATACTGTTGAAAAAACAATAGTAGGGAGTGTGTAGAAGATTGCCAGCCACATGAATCATGTCAGACAAAAGTGAAGCTCTAAAACAATCTAATTTTTTATCCAGAACAAATCAACCTTGACTGTATGTCTTAGTAATTTCTCTGTTGCCCCACAGAACTCACTGTTTCTCGATATGGCTCGGCTTATGAGATGTGTCAGACATGCATTACAAATGACTAATTTTCTCATTTCCAGCAGCAGAGAAAACATATCTACAGATTTCCTTTGAGCTCTCCAGAAGCAATAGGATAATTAATAACTGCAAATAGTGTAGGCAGAGAAGTGTTCTGTGAGTTCATGGTCTGCAAGACACTCGCCCTAAAGCTCATTCTACCACCAACCAAAAAAGGACAGAGCACAATTCTCTTCCATACCTTTCTATTTTTTCTATCTATTTGTTATTTATTTTAACACACGTTAAAACATTCAAGTATTATATTGCATGCTACATTCACAAATTAATTAACTGTACCTTATAATGTGCTGCTGTTTGTAAGGCCACCTGTGCAAACTCTCCAATGGTGTTCCAGAAGGTTCAGTGCTTTGGCTTCTACCCGTTCCTTTCTGTACTGTCTATCTGGCTAGATAAGATAAGTAATGATGATGCTGATGGCACTCAACTCATGTTCTCCTTACCACCACCAGAATCTCTGGTTTCTCCTCAAATTTTGGCATATCTGGCAGATATCTCATCTTGAATGGCTGACTAACATCCGCTGCTTTGATTCCCCAGGAATGTTATCACCTTAGTTGTGTCACCTGCTTTGAAATCTCCCTCATCCCTTCATGTAGAAATGCACATGACCTTGGTGCAGTGGTGGATAATCAGTCTTTCTTGGCACAGGGTAAAGATTTGATCACACGGGCTTTACATTGTACAACCTCACACCATCAGGTTCATGCAAATAACCCAAGAGCATCACTTGTCACACTGAATGCTGAGCTGAATCAGTTGTATGTAGTGGGAAAGCCATAAACTGTGCAGCTTGCCACTCAGGATCTGAAAGACGGGGTGCCTTTCTCTGTGTTGATGTAAGCTCCATTTCTTCTACTATAGCTTGCTGTGGTTGGTCTTGACATGGATTTAATTGAATTAATAGCAAAATGCTGGGTGAAAAATTTAACAGTGCCTAGTGCAGACAACGTCAATACTTAAAAAATTTAGTTTCTTGATGTTTTCAAACTTGGACTAAACACTCATTTTTTCAATAAGCATGTACATTAACACAAATGCACTTAACAGTCACAGATTAACGTTTTGTCTATGTGTTCATACAGAGGTCAGAAATCTGCAATGCTGAATGAGGTTAATAAAATTATATTTGTTCCAGAGAAACCCTGCTAGCACAACATCAAGCTGATGGCTCTTTGTGAAGAAAACCTGAAGAACAGTTCCAAACAGACTGCACCAAGACTTTCCAGCATTCCTTTAAATGTGCTTCTAGAAATGATAAAATAAATGGCACTTACTTTAACATCCTGTTGTCTAACACAGACAATTAAACACACTTTTAAAAAAGGCACACATTTCCAAATATATTTGTGCCCACAGTATATATGATTCCTTCTTCTGGCAGTGCCTCAGGTTTTTAGACTCTGGCCTCTTTACACGAGCTTTCCAAGTTTACAATAAAGCACTCTTGTGAGTTGTTCTTAAAGAGAGTATCTGCCAAAAGCAGAGAAAAGTAATTAGAAGCCTGTTACCTTAAAGGCACGTTAGACAAGTGAGAAGATTTGTGTGTGGAATGTTAAGTCATTATAGTACATTTATTCATTGAAATAAAATAGACAAAGCCTGGTACATTACCTTAGACCCACACAGCACAGCAGATAGAAGTACAATAGTGTTAGTCTTCCTTAACACTCACTCAAACCAAACACTACACTGCTGAGTCTGCTTGAACATGCTTAGTGTGATCTCTGATATAATAAGGATTAAGACTGTTTCTCATTGGTGTGGAGTGCATTATGGCGGAGTGACTGCTGTGTGGTATGCCAAATGATTTCTTGAGATCTTTTCTTGAGAACCAGTGTCAGCTTACAACCAGCCACTCAAGAATCTCCTTACACTATTCAAAGGTTTGGAATCACTTGTCATATTAATAATTAACTAAGGATATTTTATATATGATAGCTAACTTTTAAAATGTAGCTTATATAATGGACCGTATGATGGAAAATCATGATTTTGCTCACTTATTAATTCAAAGAGTTTTGTTAAAGTTTAAAAAATCACAGATCATACACAAAACACTAGAAGTCTCAGACTGCACTGCTTTTCAAATAAAGAACCATTCAGGCCAGTCAATCAGATAACAAGATATATATCGGTCTTAATAGATACATATGCCAATAAATCAATCAATCAATATTTACTGGTATAGGGCTTGTCTATACATGGCTTGTCTAATTTTAATTTGGTAAATTTGATTAGCACTTTTGCGAAACAAAGCATGTTGTAGATGATTTTTTTTCCCCTTTATTTTCAAAAACCTTTTTTCATGATGTACAATTAAGACTGTATACTGAACACATTTATTGCAATATCTGAAAGGCAGGACCAACATATTAAATGAATTTTCTGTATTTCTGCAACAAAATTGCTTTTGTTTTATTAAAACTCCGATTTTGAGCTTTTGAAGGCTGTTCACCTTGAAAGCAATATTATTCATTTAAAATGTTACATCATGTGGAACAGATTGAGATAGAGATCAAAAAATCCCAGTCACCGGAAAGCTTAGAACAAAAAGGACAATGTCTGGCTGAGTGAGACTAAGCTGGATCTGGCACCAAGTTTGAATTCATTATGCAATAAGATGATGACCACATGCTTAAAATTCCCTCTTGATGCAATAATCAATTAGGAATTAGTATCTAATACAACAAATTCATTTTTGTTAAAAACAAATGGTCATCAACATAAATAAACGAGTATTAATTTAATACCTGATGCGTATCTTCATTTTTAGCCCTCACTCTGTACTCTCTTTAAGGTAATCTGTAGTTACAAATGCTATTGGGTTTCTAAAGATAGCTCCAGTTATTGTTTTACAGTAGCGCTCGCTGTATTTACTGGAATGGGTAATGTGATCAATGATGCGGAAAAGGTGAAGTGCGATTATATCTTTGATGGCCCCATTCAAGAATATTATCATCTCATCTCAAAGTAAGCAATTCTAAAATGCATGTAGTCATACAACAGCCTTCTTAAATACCCCAGCCTGTTTTTGTACAAGTGAATAACAGAAAAATTATTTCTCCACATACAACTAAGTTGAGGACAGAAAACCAAAGAGCCAGCAGCATATGGGACTCTCCAGCACGGAGGGCTCATCACAGGAGCATTTTCTAATGAGATTCCGTGGGAATTTGTGTATCTAAGTAGTTGTAGATGTAATATGTTGGGGTCATCAAGTCACATTACCATCTGTGCTGTAAAGTCACTTCACTGTCATGCGTGTTCTTGCCAAATGTTTACCGATTACACTAATACTTAAGTTTTACATTGCAAGGTACAAACTAAGGCAGTGCTCACTAACTACTCACTAGCACACAATAGATAATGACTTAGACAATATCCAAGCAACGTCTTAAAAGCAGAGAAAAGACAAATTAAATAGACATTGTTTAAAAAGTGGGCAAATTGACTGGATCGTAGGTTCTAGCTAGTCAGCCCACATTTACTGTAGGGTCTGTTTTTCCCTTGTTGACATCATCAGCAACTGAACCCTGAACAGACATATCTTAAGGTCAACTAATGAAGTACTGTCCTGTTTATCCCAATTCTGAGAATGGAATGTTGCTCTCACACTGATATATTGTAATGCAGATTCGCAATGCCCTAATATTTTGCCTAGCTGAGATACTCCACAGCAAACAAAGAATATACTTATAAATGTATTGTTGTACCCCTAAATAAACAAGTATCACCAGAAGTGTTACTGTTTAATGCATAATGACATATGTGTCTGGTGTTTTCTAGAAGCGTTTCCATTAGATGCAGTATAAAGGACAGCTGCTGTGCTAAAATGATGCAGAAAAATAGAAAATGTACCTCTTTATAATGTTGATGTTTAAAACCACTTATCTAAGAACAGTGGTCAGATAAATTCATTAACAATCTCACAAACTCTACTAACATGAACATATTAAATACTTTTCTTTATTAACTTAATAAATTGCAAGATTAGGTCTGTTTGTGTATGTTCTTATTGCATGGAAGGTGAGGTAAGTGGTTGCACAGCGTTATGGCTAGAGTGAGAACCCTATATGCTACAGAGCTGACAGTTAAATGTAGCTGTACACTCCCTGGCATAACCATCGCCTCCATCAGGCTTTGCATGAGTTCTCTTGTGGAATATGGAGATAAGCCCTGGGGTCAGTACAGTGCCCACTCTCCCTAGGATTCCTTTCCTTTAGATGTTGAAGATTGACTAGCATTAATCTCCATGCTAGCAAATCCACTCCCACCTTTTTCCATTGCAACTCCCACTCTTAAAGATACAGCACATTTCATGATTCGCTAATTCACCCAAAAGAGAAACAGGGAAATACCAGAAACACAAGAAGTTTAAATATTTGGAACACAGTAAAGTGTATGTGCCTATTGGTGTGGAATTTGTGAGGTGCGCATCAGCAGTTGCCGTTTGTGGTGTCTAGCAATTAGTGCTGTAGGCATCTATGAAACAATTTTGCTAGGGAAAATTCAAAACCAAAATCACTTCACATGAGAAATGGGAACAGAATCATGTGCCAGGATTTTGAAAAAAGTGTTACTGTATATTTTAGATCCTCCTTGGCGGGGTTAAATCTTGAGTTTAGTTTCTGTGAGCTTTGCAAAGATGTTCCTTCTCAGTCTCACTTTACAGACTTGTATTGCCTTTGTTTGCATCCCAAACTGTGTGAGAGAGACAGTTTAGCTGATTAACAGTCAAATGATTTTAAAAATACATTTCTAGTTCTGTACAAAATTGTTAGAATGATAAACAGATATTCTATAGGAAGAACATCAACACTGAATACATGTACTGTACTGTAATTGCTAATGGGAGTAACATGTATCGTGACCTTGTGATAATGCAATGCAGAAATGTGACAGAGATGTGACAATGCATTCAGGACAAAGGACAATCTTTAATTATCCCACTGAATGCAAATGCATTGCTTAAACACTAAGGTTCTCAATAAACCATTGTCATCATATCGTCGCTGTCCAATGAAAAACAAGTATCTCCAAAATGGCAACTTTACAGGAGAGGCCAAAAACCTAATTGAAATTTAATGCAAGTCTATGGAACCAGACGTTTTTCCAAACAGTTTTGGGCCATTTCTGTTGGTCCATTCATCATGAGATTGTACCTCAGTGTAAACAGCAGCTGGTGTGTTTAAACGATGCATAAAAGTAAAAATGGACAAAATTGGAAATAAATGTTTTTCATTGGACAGCGATGATATGTAGTTATTTTCATTAGTAAGACATGTAATGGCATTTCTCATCAACTGTATGTATGAGTATGTTCAGTCGAGGACCCAGAGTTGCAGGCCAAACATGTGGTACCCTTCCTTGTTAATGGTAATGAATAAAGGGTTGAAATTTACTACACAGGTATCAGTGAATTAATACAGAGCGTAGGTTGTTTATGGTCTCTAAAGACTGACGCCAGTGCAAATGACGTGTATGTGTTCGATGGAGTTAACAGGCTGATCTGTTCTTAGTACCCTGCTGGAAATTGTGCAGATATACCTTTTCAAATTGCAGATCTATGCTGAAACAGGCTTTCTAACGAGGTAATGAGAGACATGCTAAGAAATGCCTATTATCATGTCCACTGAGCGAGCTGCTATAGTAAGACACCCGTAATGACTAACTCAAATATGTTTTCCATTGCATCACTCTATGTGTCTTGACACCCACTGATCCCCCTGGAGAGTGTGACTAAGACATCACTGTACTACACTGCACAGTACACCCCAACACCACCTCCCCACCCTACCCCACACACACACACACACATACGCACATGCAATCATCCCCACACTCCCCCACCTTCTCTCTTTCTGAAAGCCCCTGAGTGGTGGGTCTGATCCTTGCATAGACTGACTAAATTAAAAATTGATGGCTTGGACTGGTTGGCCGTCCCTCTCTGCAGGCTTTGTCTTTAATTAAGAGCCTGAGGAGCTGTGTTTATGCTCCACAGAAAAGTGCGAAGTCATCCTTGGGGAAAACATTAAAGACAACAATGCAAAAGGTGTTAGCGAAGTAAAGATATCATTATCTGAGAGTGGCAGATACCACAGTGAGTCCAAAAGGATAGCTGGCCTTATACTCACTCGCTGAACTATAGCTTATATATACATATATACATATATATATATATATATATATATATATATATATATATATATATATATATATATATATAGAGAGAGAGAGAGAGAGAGAGAGAGAGAGAGAGAGGCATTGTGTTAAAGGCCATTAATAGTTATGGTGATCAGGTCTGTTGCATATTAAAGATATAGTTTTATTAAAAATATCAAATTTTCACATTTTTCGCCTTGACCCAAATGTAGCTTATCAAATAAGACAGGTTTGGCATTTGAGGTTTACTTACTAGGTTTTGTACTAGAGCTATTACGGTAATATCGCAAACATCTAATAAACACCAACCCGACATGGCTAAGTCATTATACTACAGACTGTGCTGAATTGTCATCTCAAATAGTCTTGCTAATGTGGTTTCTGATTCTGTATGACAGAAAGAATGGGCCACAAACACAGATTGGGTTTTGCAAAACAATTTAAAATTGATATTTGAGCGAGGTTAATATTTTGATATAATATTTGTTACAGAGACCAGAAAATCTATGCAAAGAACTGCAAAGCAATGTTGTTTGAACCAGACCAGCTTTCAACTTATACATAACACTCCACAAACACTAATAACAGCTGGGATTCAATTTGGCATGGACCGGACAAGTTTCTGGATGTAGGCCACATCAATGTTCAGCCAATCTTTCATCAAAAAATTGTGCAGTTTGGCCAGATTGGGTTGGTTCTATCCCTGCACAGTTCTGAGGAGAATTTCCTGTAGACTGGGATTTGTGCCACTGCTGGTAGTCTTGTATGACCATACAATTCCGCACACCTGCAAATTCAGCTACCTCTTACACACTTTGATCTTTGGCATGCCCAAATCCAAACACTCCTTGTAGCCAGTCATTAACATCTGCTTTGGACATTGCTTTTTTCAACACATTAAACGAGACATTCACTGCACTGTACCACCTCTTCTCAACTTATGAACCCCATCACACACACCGCAGGTAATTATAGCCCCTTCATCCTTGTGCAGTGCCATCTGTAGGAGTCTGAAGTTACTACCACCGTAAACATGTAAAGGACTGACAAATTTTTGTACGGTGAGCTCGTATCTGCACCAGAACGTGAATCTCAAACTTGTTGTTTATATGCTAATATTAGAACCACTAATAAAGCAAACAATGTATGTATGAATTCAATTATACAAAACATATTAATGATCAAGAAAGTTGCTATTATGATAACTCTTCACACTGAATACTGAGAAATATCTACCCAGTTTCTGTCAAAATTCTCAGATGAAGTGACTATGAGAATATGACAAGGTGATCAAAAGCATGTTGCACCTAGCTCTGCTTAACCATTCCAAATTTCCATGTAACAGTTTAGCCTGTGTCAAACGTCAGGCTTTGATGTAGCTGCTATTGCTGTTTTTAGCTATGCAGTGTACCGCTTTTATGTCATACAAACTCAGAAACAACATATGTCTGTGTGTGATTCCTCAACTAGCCGATACAGTCTTATATAAGCTCAATTGTGTTTAAGATAGGCAGAGAAAATAGTTCTTGGCTGAACCATCATTTCAAATGAAAGTCTTGAAATGTTTATTCTTCGTGCAGGGGCAGCAAGTGATGAATAAATAAATAGGTAAATAACTTTGAAATAAATAACTCCCTGCATTTCAGTGTTCAGGTCAGGGTTGTGGCATTAGCAGAGCTGCTCCCAGGGGGTGTAATGTTTACTAAGGCATCCTCTGCGGCTGCTGCAGGAAAAAGGGCAGATCTGTTTCCTCCAGAGGAATTAATTGTGATGACATTGTAATGACATTGGCAGAGCTACTCAGTCATTTGGCTTCTTTTGTCTGATAATCAGAGAAGTGTTAATTACGTCTGAGAGACGGAATTGAGGCCTGCTGTGCTCCAGTATGTAAACACACATGCACACACAAACAGCTTCTTTCCATGAAGCTTTAATTAATGACACTGGGCAATATACAACACAATCAAGATCACCTTGAGCATTGTGTTTATTCATTGTAGCGCAACTACTTCCCAAAGAGACAGACATCTCTGTTCACAAGAGATAACTGTTTTCTCGCGTCGGTTGGGTCCAGGTGGATAGAGTAACCCAAATCTTGGGAATGAGAATCCATGTCTGGGGACAACTTTTATGGTGGCATAAAAACTGATTCCGTGTTTTAACTGGTTGGCTTAACATTTTGAGTAGACTGACATTCTAATTGAACATTAACTAATTAATAATAAGTGTTTTACATTGTGTTAACTGTTATCCCTTAATCAGGTTTTACATTTACGACATTTAGCTGACGCTCTTATCCAGAGCGACTTACAAGGGTATTCGTATTACAGGTAGGCCAATGTAGTGTTAGGAGTCTTGCCCAAGGACTCTTATTGGTGTAGCTCAGCTTAGTCACCCAGACTGGGATTCAAACCCTAGTCTCCCACATGTGTTGGCTCCCTGGTGGTGAGAGGTGTTATCTGCTGAGCTACACCAACTACAGTGTACATTCCATTCAAAACCTGAGCCCAGATTTCTCTATTCCGAGCTTCTTTAACAATCAATATGATTAATGTAACAAGCAAAACATGGCAGCTAGCAAAATTCTATCAACAGCTTATGAAGCTGTTTTTGTTCACAAAGGGGCAATGTCTTGTTCTCTGCACATGCAGCACTAATCTGTATCCGTATTTGGAGTTTTATGGGGATTTTTCTTCAGCCATTCCAACATGCATGGGCTAAAAACAGGCTGGATGTTTATCAGACGGTGTTGAAGAGCTTCCTACTATGACTGGTTTAGAATCTTTAATCTTAGACTCTCACCCTAATAAATCTAGACTTCACCCTGCAACATGTAGCCCAAAATATTTTGTGACTGCCCCCGGATATTATAGTTATTGAATCATATGTGGCACCCAGGACTAACCCATTCTCAAGTTAAAGAATTACCACTCTGATGAAATAAACATGAGTACATTTCTACAGTTAAATAACTGGATGAAAAAAACCTCCACCCACTCCGAGTGAATGCAGAGGTTTACTGGAGCTCTCTCACTGCTCCAGTATCGGAATATCTCTGCGTGGCATAAGTGATGAGTAATGACTATTCATTAACAGTGTCTGCACAGTGTAGCTGTTCAGCAGACCTGCATACCGGAAATTCTCACAGATGACGGCGCAAGTTCTGCTTAGTCAGTCGTGTGTTGTACATTTTGCTGCATGGATTATAAAGAACAGCAGCCTGCGTTTGTTTACCTGCTGCAGTTTTCTAGCCTACGCTTTCAGGAACAAAGCTGTGTAGCACAGAATGTTTGACTAGATTTTGTTTAATAACAGCCATACAGTTTATGCAATTAGGAGGGCACAGTGAGTGAATGGTTTCTCCTAGGTGTGAGCAAGGACCAAGTGTGGAAAAGGGCAAATAGGAAACCTGGAGCGGAGCTGGAGCGGAGTGATTACAGAAGCACTTTGAATGTGGAGTGGATATGTCTGATATAATATATAATAGAGTATATAATAGAGTCACAATATTTCTTACACAGATTGTCTTATTTAATTTAATACCAAAGGTACATGGAAAAACTATCTGATTCTATTTTTTTCCAAATGTTAACTTGGCAGAATGGCCTCTAGAGGGGCTGCTGGAAAGTAAATTCAGCTAACCAGAAACCTCACTCAGCAGCTGAAACTAGAGCTTTCATTTTCATCACAACCCAAAAATAGTTTGACAAAATTGTTCAACAAGCCGTTTTGAACCGGTCCATCACCATCTAGATACGGATAAGGGCACAGTGAGTGAATGTTTTCTCCTAGGTGTGAGCAAGGACCAACTGTGGAAAAGGGCAAATAGGAAACCTGGAGCGGAGCTGGAGCGGAGTGATTACAGAAGCACTTCGAATGTGGAGTGGATATGTCTGCCGCTCCACTCCACTCATACGGTGTAAGTGGAACTTCTTAGTACGTCCACTCCTGCATCTACCAGGATATGAAATAAAGTTGAAAAGTCAATCATTAAGCAGCACACATAAGCATGCAACCTGTAATCAGAGTATATCAAGTTAAAATTCAGTCACTGCAGTCAAGTTTGGCAAATTAAGGCATGTGGTTCTGATA
Organism: Prochilodus magdalenae; assembly: GCA_024036415.1. Lineage (NCBI taxonomy): Eukaryota > Metazoa > Chordata > Actinopteri > Characiformes > Prochilodontidae > Prochilodus > Prochilodus magdalenae. Next base: position 154,172 of record JAMWET010000695.1, read on the forward strand.
CTTGGGTGCATCTCAAAAAGTTCGGAAGATCAATATCCGCACAGTAGGAAACAAGACTTTTCCTTATTGTGCAGATGTGAAACATAATTACGCATTATTTGGCACATTAGATTCGGCTTCGTATGTGTCAGCTGTTCCACACAAATGGCCTCTAATGACCTGAGGAAATGACTCTTTTCACTTTTGTTAATTATGTCTGGCTTATTGTTTATGTTTCTATCCCATTACCTAGTGAGACTCCTATGCTTGGTGTTATTAGTGTGTGGAAAAGAAAACAAAGACCTTTGTTCGTCACTGAAAACCCAACACCGGGGTGCATGTGCTTCTATAAACAGGCATACTTGAGCATAACAGTAACCTTGAATGTGGGAGAGAATGAAGCATGACTAATTAGCTTTCCTCAAAGAATTTAGACCTGCGATCTGGGGCGCAGAGGTACAGTGAGAACACTCAATATTACACACACATACAAACCCACCCTTATCCTGTACGCTTCAATAGACACTGTACAGTATGGGTAGAAAATGCTTGTTTACAGCTGCCAGTATGAAATGTCTTCAGTTCTGATGCCTGCACAAACACTGCTAGGAGAGTAAATAGACAGCATAAATGATGTTTTATATAATAGCCAGTGATGTCAGAAACTATTACAACATGTTTGAGCATTCCTTATTATTGTGTTTCATGACTGGTATTCGTTTAGGGTATTCTTTTTTTTTGCATCGGAGAAAACACTTTTTGTTGTTGCTGTAAATACAATTTTATCTGTATTTCTGTTCTTCATTAATACTGATGGAAATATATATATAATTTACAAACCCAGGTGTGAGCTGGATTTTTTAATCGTTATATGGATGTATATGAATGTCAGCGTTTATAAATGTGTATTTTTGTTTTGTTTTTTGATGTGGTGAATGTATGTATTTGTTTATTTATTTTATTTATCTTATTGTGGCAAATGTTGCAGTTTTCCTGTTTTGTATTTTATCCCACGATTGGAGAGCTGTGAATAATCATCCTTTCGTTGCTTATTAGTAGTATATAGATAGATATAATAGAGTCACAATATTTCTTACACAGATTGTCTTATTTAATTTAATACCAAAGGTACATGGAAAAACTATCTGATTCTATTTCTTCCAAATGTTAACTTGGCAGAATGGCCTCTAGAGGGGCTGCTGGAAAGTAAATTCAGCTAACCAGAAACTAGAAATCTCACTCAGCAGCTGAAACTAGAGCTTTCATTTTCATCACAACCCAAAAATAGTTTGACAAAATTGTTCAACATGCCTTTTTAAACCAGTCCATCACCATCTAGATACGGATATATGGTGTGATATATGATGTATATATGGCAGATGGAAGATGGTGGCACATAGCAATGAGAAACTTACCTTTGACCTGTTTACATCAGTCGTCATTACAGACAGTTACAGTATCTTAGGACAAACCACCACATCAACATTAGGGAGCAGTAAAGCCTTATGTATACAGTCCAGATGGTCGTTGGATTGGGAAGGAGAGACTTGGCCGCTAATCTTGGGTCTGTTTATTTACAGGAGAAGACCACTGTGCATCTGAGTTATTTTGTCCAAAGACAAAACTTGTGGCACTGCAAATTATAGAGCTCTGGTATAGGAAGTGTCCAAGTCCTTGTCATGTTTGAGCCAGCGAGCTCAGCGACATCTAACGGCGGTTGTTTTAAAAGATGTCTAAACCCGACCAAGCTCAATATGGATAGTTTGGACAAACATTTTAACTTCTAGTTGAGGCTGTCTTTTGATACATATCATCACAAGTATCTCCGAAATAGTAACTTTACAAGAGAGGCTAAAACCCTTATTTAATTCTAATGCAAGTCAATGACAACAGACTTTTTTCCAAGCAGGTTTTTTTCCAATCAGTCTCTTTATGCAATCCATTCATTTCACTACTGTAACTGTGTATTAAATACTGTCTATTAACACTATAACTGGATCGGAATACAGTTCTTATGTTTTGTATTCTAACTACGCAACATGTTACACGTATTCCAGCACTCCCAGACACTGGCTGTGTTATATGAGTATTTTATAGAAGCATTAGTGAAGTGCTGTTTTGATTAATTTCACCAGTTTTTAATTAATATTGAACAGTGACGCTAATTAGAAAATTGCTCTTGAGCTGTAATCTCTGTGCTGATTAATAGTGCAGGATGGAGGCTGTTTTCTCAGGGAGAGGACTTTGTTGAGACATAGATCACATGATCTGAGAGCTGATTTTCTCGCCAACCCTGAAGAGCTCATACTCAGCAGAATCAGCAGCTTTCTCTCTCTCTCTCTCTCTCTCTCTCTCTCTCTCTCTCTCTCTCTCTCTCTCTCTCTCTCTCTCTCTCTCTCTCTCTCTCTCCCACTCTCGCTCTCATTCACATACACATGCAATTTCAAGGAGTGTGAGTTGTAGTCTGGTGAATACTAATAGTTTACCCGCTACAGGGACATGATGAGTTATGGAAGATAGGTTAGGATGACATGCAATAAAACTATACACACACAAACACACATGCACACACACACATGCACACACACACACACACACACACATGCACACACACACACACAGACACACAGACACACACAGTTGTTTCACGCTCTGGACGATGTGTGAATGACCAAAGGCACAAGATATAACGTAACTCTAATAAAGGGCAGCAGGAAGTCTCAATAACCCCAGTAATAATGCATCCCTGATGGATCCTGTGTGAAACCAGAGACATTATTCCACATATCAGATTTATCACATACTATATGTGTGGCATATAATAAGTAATTAGTGGAAGTCAGCATTGAGGATATCATTCAAATTACAAACCTTTATTCTGCTCTAATTGGGACTACCATGCAATTACAGTAATAGCAAATGATCGCATTATTTTAAGCAGTTAATTGCAGTTGATATTTGACTTATACATACACATGTGGCCTCTAAAACTTTTTTCAGTGCATTTAGTTGTACAGTCATATCCAAATATTTGGACACCTATTGCCAAATGACGTTTTGTTGATTTTCTAAGTGGAAAAATTTACAAACCTCTACAGAGAAGATGTTTCTACACATTGTAGTTGACCTATACCAATGATATTGCATATTCTATTAATGTGTTACAGTCAGCAAAAACAGAAATTGTTTGCTAAAACATGTAAAATAATGCTACAGTCATCGGTTCTAACTCCTCCATGACGTTACTGCACTTATATTTCTATGCTGTGTCTTGTTTTGAAAGACCCTGGAAATTTCTGCTTATGTCATGAATGTGGAAGAGATGAACAGATTACATTTCAACCAAGCAAATTCAAGACTTTGTCAGTTTACACTTCCTCAAGACAGAGGATGAAATATTTATTATGGCTTCGATTTGATTAAAGGTTATTGTAGGGTTGGCAATATTACCAACCTTGGCAATACATTTGTGATTTTTTGACATGGACACAGAAACAAGTTATAAATGCAGACTCAAACCAGTCAGCACAGTATGTGATGTAATTGAAAATGCAATACAGTTTATAACAGTGTAATTATCATGTAATTACACATACAAATCAAGCTGCAGGCGGTTTCTTATAAGTCTGTATCTCTGGACATCTAAGGGTTACCCATGACAGGAGTATGCTGTAAAATAAGATGGAACGTTTCTGTCAAAGATCGGAGGTCTAAAGGTGATCCGCGTGTAAGTGTTGATGTAAGACCTTTCATAGCATGTTAGAGGCCAACTGTTCCTCTCAGTTTGAATTAATGGCTAGAATCCAGCCATGTCTAATCTTGAGTGAACATGGCTGGAGGTGAGAGGAGACACCCACTCAAATTAAAAAGGGCACACTGTGTTATTTCTCACCTTTGTAACGCCATACACGTGGGTGCAGAAGGGGGAAGGACAAACAACACGTCCAGATTGTCACCACGTCTCATTCAGCGCTAAAGAGTGAAGCTAAAATGGTTCCTGGCAGACGAAGATGAGGATCAATGATGAGGAAGATGAGAGAACACTAAGACAAGCTGAATCTTTTCCCAATAGCAGTCTTTAAGGGACGAAATGGAAGCATCCTGTTTACTTAAACGGGTAAATGAACGAATGGAGCATTTATTGCTCTGAATAATGCATGCCACAATAAAGGAGCAAAAGAGCCCTTGCAATTACGGAGCAACTGGAGTAGATACGTGAGCTCTAATGGAATCATGAATGGTAGGCAGTACACTTGGACCATACTCTATGAAAGCGTAGTGAATGAGGGCTAGTGGAAAAGCAAGGCACAGAGAAGGAGACATTGTTGGCCTTTATGCTGTGTTAAGTTTAAATCTCAATGCCTTTTTATTCGTTTTTATTAGCTCTCAAATCCAATAGTTCATGACCAAGTGCAGATACAATGAATCCAATTAGGCCTTCCACCAGGCTCGGACAAAAAAACAAAACCCCCAGAACTCATACATGAGGGCCAAGATTTACCTCTATGTCACATCTGTCCGTCCTTTATTAAGCACACTGTGCCTTACACATTCATCATTTCATAAGGCCTTTGTGTGAAGGTGGACTAAAGTCTTGAGCATTGTCATTCCTGCTGAATAAGGTCTGGACTATAAAAGTGGTCTGAGAGAAAAGAAGAGAAATTGGTAATCAGAGTCTGCTGCATCAGGAATGGAGCTGTTCCTCGACCAAAGTCACAGAATCACCGCTCTTCACCTCAATTTGCCTCTAAATTAAATGTCAGAGGCTCGATTAAAATCCTGACCAAACGCCACCAATACCAACTTGTCTTTCATCCAAACTGGTTGTTGTTTCTGAAGCGATTGTTATACAAGAATACACATTCAATAAGCAATTTATAAACAGGCTTTATTAAGTATTAAGTACATATTTCTGCACATTGGAATGCACAATTACTGGTTATTTGCTGATTAATAACACATAAAAGGTGGCCTCTACAAAATGTATCGCACATGTTATGCTTGTCCAATGTGTTACATTTAGCAAAAATAAAATTCCAAGAAATTCAAGAATATTAGTTTATGCTTTCTAACTCTCCCTCTCACTCTCTCTCTCTCGCTCCCTCCCTCTCACTCTTTCTCTCTCTCTCTTTCTATCTCTCTCACTCTCTCCCTCTATCTCTCGCTCTCTCTCTCTCTCTCTCTCTCTCTCTCTCTCTCTCTCTCTCAAGAATATTAGTTTATGCTTTCTCAAGAAATAAAGTTTGATTAATGGTTATTGTACTGTGCACACCTTTGTAATATATTTGCCTTTTCTGACATGGACGCAGAAGAAGTTATAAATGCAGACTCAAATCAGTCAGCACAGTACAAATTTTTGGATTTTTTATCTAACTACATGAAATATGTGTATTCTGTATCACTCTGTATCTCTGGACATCTAAGGGGTTAATAGTGACAGGAGTACACTGTAAAATAAGATGGAATATTTCTGTCACAGATCAGAGGTCAAAAGGTGAAAGCACGATCCGCATGTAAGTGTTGAGGTAAGAACTTTCCCAGCATGTTGCCATGTGACATGGCAAATCACTGCCAATCCCAATTTGGTCTTCATTCAGATTGGTTGCTTTTTTGAAGGTATCATTATACAAATGTATACACTCAATAAACAATTTATTAAGAGCTACAAATGGGCAGAGTGTTTAAAGCCAAGGTAGGCTTTACCTTATAAAGTGCTCAGTAAATGTAAATAGTGAACTGCATTCCTAGCAGATGAAACTAAATATAAAAGAAATAAAAATCTGTGTCTCACTGTAGTGCAGGCCCATCACAGGGCCAAAATAGCAACGATGAACTATAAGGACACACTGGATAAAGGCTCATGTATGTTTATGTCATCTACTGATTCAATTATGTGTGATAATACATAAAAAAAGTGATAATAATGCAATCGCCTCAGAATTGTGCAGGGAAGGCATTTGACAAACGGCCCAAGCGCACAATTCTTTAGTGCATGTTTCAGTCCCTGGGAACAAAATATTTTGTCTGGTGAACTTATTACATGAACACAATAACTACCATAAGTAAACATAAAGAAAGCAGTTTTACTGTGTATCTAACCATAAAATCATGAACCATGTTTAGTTTAGTGTACTAAATAAAGCCATATCATTTTACATGTCTCTCTGTTTGAGAATCTAAGGACGACTATCCTTTACTAGATCAATATCTAAGCATTATTAACCGTTATGTTTTCATTCTCTCTCTCTCTCTCTCTCTCTCTCTCTCTCTCTCTCTCTCTCTCTCTCTCTCTCTCTCTCTCTCTCTCTCTCTCTCTCTCTCTCTCTCTCTCTCTCTCTCTATTTCTTCCTCTCTCCCTCTCTCTTTCTTTCTCTTTCTTGGTTTTTTCTTTCCTTCTGATCCATGAGCCCTCAGATAAAAAGCACCACTTCGTTTCCTTTTAATCGTTTCCAGTTTGGCTTAAGAGTGCCATTCTCACCTCAATCTGCTTTCTTTTCTCCCTCTATCTCTCTCTCTCTCTCTCTCTCTCTCTCTCTCTCTCTCTGTCTCTCTTATCTGCTCTCTCTCCCTCTCTCTCTCTCTCTCTCTCTCTCTATCACTCTTTCTCTTTTACACACGCACACACACACAGTTTCTTTCTTTCCTTTTTCTGATAATCCTATCTGACCTTTGCAAAACTTGAAAGAAAAGTCAAGTGAGTGAAGTGGGAATTTTACGGTTTAAAGCAGCGGGATCTGACATGCTTGTTTCGGATCTTTCACACAGAAAACAAACACTCAAACAAGTGTTTAAAGCTCCAGCAACATATCTCTGTTCATATCTCATGAGTAGAAACCAGACGTACGAGCATATTTCAGTCTATTGCTGTTTGATTTTTCCCAAACACAAAACTTATTTCACATGCAAAAAAGGAAAGGAATAAAAGCAGCTGAATACACTCTGCCTGCTCTCTGATCCTCCATACAGAACCTCTGGGGAAAGCATAGATCAGTTGCATCTCACTATTACTACATGCAAAGTTAACGGAAAAATGTAAAGGACAACCAGACAATGCAACCAAGCCTGTTAAATCAGTAATAAACAGTCATCATCTAGTTAGCATATTTAGTTTATAACATAAACTCTGTAAAAAAAAAAAAAAAAAGCTTTTGCATGGAACACAAATAAAATGAAAAATAATAATTTATGTAATTCATTTAAGTAATACAAGGAATAAATACATATCTGAAGGGTTGTCTTAATTTTTAGTGCTTCTTAATTTTAGCATGATAGCCACAAGATTAAAAAGTAAAATTTGGTTGGTGTAGCTCAGCAGATAACACCACTACCCCACTACCTGCCTGGGAGCCACTGGAAGACATGTGGAAGACTGGGATTTGAATCATGGTGTGGGTGACTTTGCTGGGTGGCTATGCTGTGCTACATCAATAAGAGTCCTTGGGCAAGACTCCTAACACTACATTGGCCTACCTGTAATATGGTTAACCTTGTAAGTCGCTCTGGTTAAAAGTGTCAAATAAACACCATAAATGTAAAATAAAGACGCTTATAGACACAAGGGTGCTGTTAAAACTGCATACCTAAATCAGCAAACCGGTCCCTTATAACCTGTTGTTCAGTAATCTCAATAGACTCTATTGTATTACTGTATGACAGACTGCATAGATACAATTCAAGCTTCAAATGGCTGCTACTACTGTTTAAATCTATGAACAGACTGTTCAAATTTACAGAAGACTTTAACAGTAATTAGAACTAATGGGTAGATTGATGAATTCTGAATGAAGTAATGAAAGAACTCAATAAAAAGGTAGATCATGCCAAATAGGTCTGAATATGCAACATGGCCAGGTGCAGTGGTCTATATTTTGCTGAGCTGCATCCAGCAGGTGCGTTTACCTCCATTAGCACTGATTAGCTCACACACTATCAGTGGGTCAAAGCAGCTTTCATCCACCTTTCAAACACTCGGTCTTAAAAAGTGATTGACATTGAGCCCCTCCCTATCAAAGCGCACTAATATCAGGTTCAGAACGAAGCAATTCATGCTGTTCAATCAACAAATTAATACAAACTACTCTGCTTGTAAAAAGTTTGTGGACTCCTAGATTTCCAGCATGTATTAATGTATTAATATTATTGGAATAACCTTGTTTTTTTTTGGAAAATTATTATCACGTGTAACTATTGTATCCGTATTAATGCAAATCATACAAAACCTCACATTTACCTGTTTTCAGCACTCATCGGCACTCTATTTTAAGTGTATAAACCACACATGAGGCAAAAGAATATCAGTGTTCAAATATGTGATATATACCATATAACACAAAACAGCATAGAAAAAAAACCAGCCAAACAATCTGATAAAAAACCACCATGTTTTCAAAACAGTAGTTGATATCTGGATACCTCCTCAGTGCCCCATTTCAGCATGAATGGCTTAACTGCTGTAAGATGATACTGAATTAAAAACAGTTTTTTGCAGTTTAGATATATATTCATTTTACATATATAGTTTACATAAATATACATATTGTGTGATCTGTATAGATCAAACAATGTAATCAGCCATTGCCATTAAAACAACCATGTTTTCAAAACTGTAGTTAATACCTGGATTTCTTCTCAATAGCCTAATTTAATCTGCTGCACTTCTGTCAGACAAACCAGGAACTGGATTTAATATTGGACCTAGACTTGCTCATATAAACACTGGTACCAGATTAAACATTGATATAAAAAGTACTGAGTTTATCAGTTTGTCAGTGTTTCTGTTTGACCATTTCCAGTCCTCTCCTTAGGACCACTAAATCGCAAGTTCCATTAATCATTTTGTCATTACCGTAAATCAGGTGTGCTGCACATAAAATGTGGTATCTCTGTCTAATGATCAACCACTTTTTTGAAAGTAGGACCTTTTGGATTATGCTGTGTTAATGTCTATTGGTATTTAAGCTAGTGTCACATGGTGATTTAACATTTACATTTACATTTACATTTAAGGCATTTAGCAGACGCTCTTATCCACAGCAACTTACAACCGTGCTTAGTGTTCTGTTGGATAATATTCCAGCTAGTAGGAAGTTTAGAGCCTAAAACTCACCACGAGCTCAGACACTGCCCAAACAGCGAGCCAGTGCTGTCACCAGTTTGCCACACCTAGACTGAGCTAACCTAAACTAGACAGAATTTCGGAAGGTTGTTCATCATTGAAGTTTCAATTCAGTCTAATACTTGACTTATCCTTGAAAACTTCACCGTATCCTTGAAACCGCTCCTTATTGTCCAACTAAACGATCTGCTTAGGTAGCTAAGGCTTTTGATGCTTCTTTTACTTCACTGAAATAATGAACACTTTAAAAGAGGGTAGATGTCCAGATTTTGACACACTGTTTATATTAGTTTGCGTAGGAGAGACTATAGTGCTATGGTCTGCTTTATGGCTTCATTCAACTACATTTTAATGTTGTTTATGGAATGTCTCCAACCAGTGGAAAGAAAAGTGCAGACTGTCTGAATGAAACACAGGGTCATTCAGTGGCGGTCACACTCCAGCAGTCCGCTGACGTTCTATCTCCGATGCTGGAGAGGGATTGAGGCATTCCTCAGCAGCACTCAGACTGATCAATATCTGCTGTATTGTTTTCCTCGCAGTCTGCTTCCACTCTCCACCTTTTTCGAAAGCTAATTTTGCACAGCAGCTTCAGTTCGCATACAACAGACCACAAGCACATACATAATGTACTATTCGTTTACAAACATGATCTGCCTGCATGTGTCTGCACCGACACTGAACTGTTGGTTCCCTCTATTATCTCAATGTTCAAGTGGGACAAATTCTCATACTTGAATAAGACTTCAGGGTACTAGGGTGTTCTTTATTAATTCTTGTTGCATAGCTACACAGCTAGCTACCAAAAAAGTTCCTGGAGGGAGCCACTGGGGAATTCGTTTGCAAGCTAATATAAACATGAATGCTGTTTCAGTGTATGTAGGCTACTTGCTTGATTTGCATATACAGGCAAACAAGTACTTGGTGATGATGGTCAATAAGATTGTCCGCTACTACACTACTGTATGGTGTACTGTATGTGTTATAAGACTTTTTGGTGTGGAGTGCATTGGTCTCCCAGCTTATTTGATCAAACGTTAAAGTAGAACTACAGGTAAAAGGTAATGCATTGAAAGGATTTGATTGAAGTATAGAATATATCCCATCCATTATATGAATTTTCAGTTCTGTTTCAGTTTTATCACTTTTTGGCATTAACTGTGTTTTAGATAAGCAGATAATGGCAATGGTAAGTTAGTTTACGTAACATTACCAAACTAGCCTTTCCTTTCAGCATAGAAACAGCCAGTCTGTGAAGAGGCACTAAACTGAAACCAAGCTTGATAAGTGATGTTAAATGAAATAAACAATTTTAATTTATTCAGTTTATAAGAGTAGAGTAAAATGAGATATGTTGGTGTTTGTCAGAACTTCCTGTCAACATTCTGTAGCGCCACTCTGCTACACGATAGTATGTGACATGATATTACAGTATGTCTTAGGAGTGGTACAGTATGTCTTAACTGTGCTGTATGTTTTAGCACTATGGGCTAAAACACTCCTAATAATTTCAGCATGAATTGCTGTAGACTGATAAACTCACTCACTTATCCTTCTGGGCCAGGTGGGATGCTGGAGCCTATCCCAGTGCTCATTGGGCAAAAAGCAGGAAACACCCTGCACAGTCTGCCAGTCCATCGCAGGGCAAACATCAGACTCACACTTTCACACACTCATATCTACGGGGCATTTTGTCACCTTCTGTCAGCCTGACTGCATGTCTTTAGACCATGGGGAGAAACCCATACAGATATGGGGAGGGCATGCAAACTTTACACAGCCGAGCATCAAACCCAGGCCCTTCTTGCAGTGAGGCGACAGCACCCAGGCTGATAATAAATTTAAACCAGGCTCTTGTGCTGTTTAGTTACTATATATATATATATATATATATATATATATATATATATATATATATATATACATATATATATTGTCAGGTATCTTCAAAATGGCAACTTTACAAGAGACGCCAAAAACCTCATTTAACTTGAATGGAAGTCAATGGAACCAGACGTCTTTCCAACCAGTTTTGGGCCATTTCTGTTGGGCTGTTCTTCATGAAGTTTCAGCACAGTGTAAATAGCAGCTCATGTGATCATATGAGGCATAAAGGTTAAATTTAGCAAAAATGGAGATACATGTTTTTCTCTATATGTCAATTCACTGGAAAACAGCTATTAGAACATATAGATACCCGGTGAAGCATTCCTCTAGTATGAGATTCGTTCTTCTCCTCATTCTTTATTCACAATACAGGCTGCAGCAAAATTCCATTACCAAGCACAAGTCAGGGCAGAATTCTTTTATCAGCAAAGCTCAATCCAAACCCTAAAGTCAGAGTAGGGAACAGTTTGGGGCATTCTGGTGGTCACATTCCTTTCCAGATATTTCTATAAGCATTTACGATCTGTTGGACAGATCATGTGCTATCTGCTAGGACAATATGGCCCCATGACCAAGAGTTCAGTAGTGATAATGGGATCATGCTGTATTATATCCGCTTCATGTTCCACGAGGAGGAGACAGGATGGGGTAACTGATATGACTCATGGTACTACTCAGGAACTGGATTTAGTGTAGACTGAAGTCCAATACGCATTAGAAATTTAGGGTCCTATTCGGTCAATATTGCTGATTAAACTAAATGGTACATGGTGTATGTAACTGAGATTGCTAACTGCTCTGAGTTCAGCATACAAAGTAATGTTAGATTTCAGCACAGCTCAATGGCAGCTGTTTCACATCTAAAAGATTATTTGTCTAAAATCATTTTTATTTAAATAAGCAGCTAATTTCCCTATTTTTCCCATCTATGCTTTGTGAGCCACTATGAACATGCAGAGATGAAAAACAGGTGGAGGAAGAGAGGTGGAAACTCTGCCCATGGCCACTAATCTGATTTATCTTTTATTATTTCTCCCTGCCTACAGTATCTTATTCTGCTTTCCCCTCTGAAAGAAAAAAAATGTGATAAATATTGATGTTCCTTACAGTAACAGCAGGTGAGGCTGCGCTCTGCATAGTGCTCTATCAACAGATTTTTTTTTCTTTTTATTTATTTATTTATTCCCATATTTTTTTCATCTAAATGTATGTTAGCTGACCCATAGTTTCCAAACGCCTCCAAAAGCCATAATGTAATTGCCTGTCTAAAAGCCATTAGCATTGCCTGTCTCTTTCTCCCTCCCTACCCCCTCTCGCTTAAGTTAGCAACCCATCCAGAGGAAACAGCAAAGGAAACCATGCACCTGAATAATGCCATGGCACACATGGCGGTGGAGTTCTACATTTCTCGCGGGCTGGGTTAACCACTACACTCAGCAGAGCAGACATCTCAAGCTATATTCAGCATCATCTTTTATTTGCATCCAGAGTCCAGAGAATTGCACCATGGCATGACAAAGTGAGGCTTTTAAAAACTGATCCAAAAATCCTTCCGCAAGTGTATTTATTCTGGTGCATGTGCGTGTTCAGGTCTTTGTTGGTAGAATATGTCAGATGTCTCCAAGATAACAGAAAGCATGAATATTTTGAAGTTTCTGATGACGACATTTGAAATATTCAAATGGGTTTCTTTTGGCTATTGAGATTAGGTTTGTCCTTGTTCAGTTTAGTACTTAGCAACACTAAGGTGTCAAAAATGGCTCTAAATGAACTGCCTAAAGAACCTTTATAGAACATAAGAACCTATATTAACCTATAACCTATATAAACAAAGATAAGAACATTTATATATTTAAAAAAAAGTCTTGTGAAGGTTCTTAAAAATTTTAGGGTTCACCAATTCACCAATCATTATTTCAAACATGGCTTTTTGGGGAACCAAATGGTTGGTCATTTTTTAACTCAGGTAAAAATAATTGTGTTTTGGGGGATTTTTTTGGGGGGGGGTAATTTTATAATCATGTGAGCTGTAATAAAGAAAAGTCAAACTTCAACAAAAATATGCTTATTATGTGAGTTATGTCTTTACTAGCATTTAACTGCATTTGTTTAACTGCAGGTAATGTTGCTTTTGCTCTGACACATGCCTATGTTCTGTCGTCCATCACTGTAAAGCTTGTTTCCTATACTGAAGGTTTTTACAGAAGGATTTTATAATAAATTAGTTAAAGATTGAGCATGCTGTCCTACAAAATGACCTGAAACCTGTCTTCAAATATATTTTCATGACTAATATAAATAATAAATAATATGAATTTATGTATAATAAAGATAACAATAATGTAAAACCTGTTCAGTGAAATCATATGCACATTAAGTGGATCTCATTTAAGATCTCTTCAGTAGAAATCCATATATAATCTTCGGCAAAACTTTCAAAGCAAAAAGCACTTGTTTATGAGCAATAAGATTATGAGCCAAAAGATGCTATAGATCCATTGTATTACCTTTGTGACCCTATTCACCATTTGTATCACCAAAGACAGGAATACACGCTTGCTGTGTGTGGTAGCAGTGATAAAAGTAGCTCTATCAGACTCCCTCCACCTGCCCAGAGTTGTGTCTGGCAGGGACAGGAAAGTGCCGGACATCTGGCCCTTACTGAGTCTCAGAGGGACCTTTCAGCTCAGAGCACGTGCCAGAGATTGAGAACCCAAAACCCAAAGCCAGCCCCCCCATACATATATACTCACATGTTCTAGATCATATACTGCTTCAGCATCCACATGCAGGCATGACTCATGTTCATTCGGAAAAGAGGAACACAGCAATTACCACAATTATACATCATTAATTATACTTAATTCTAATTATACATAATTATGCATCATTTTAATCAGTGTGATGCAGCGATACAGGGCTGTTTCACTGCACAGCTTTAGCCATCTGACTCATCTTACCTTGCTACAGCACATCAGCCTTCTTTTGGCATCAGTGAATGCTTCTAAAGGTGGCTAGCCAGCAGCTTTCAGGATAATCATATGCAAAAGAAAAATCAGGTCTTACCGGATCAGTAACTACTGCAGAGTTGTTTGCCTTAATGTGGTGCATCCAGAAGGGTTAGTAATTAAATCCAGCATGCAGCGATAAGACAGGAGATGCCATCAGAGAGAAACTGCCAGGACATCACTAGAGCCCTCGCAGGAGATGAAAAAGCAGCCCAAAATCGTTGATAAAGAGATCAAGGGAGAAAGTCAAGTGATGTGGCCGTTATCCGTGTCCACACACTTCGGAAAGCGTCCATTCGGGGCGAGCGAGCATGCACCGTGCAGACAGGCTCTGCTCACACACACACAGACAGCTCTCAGAGAGAGAGAGAGAGAGAGAGAGAGAGGAGGGGGGCACCAGGACAGTGCAAGGTGGAAGGAGGAGCTGTAGTCAGAATGAGATGGAAAGGGTGGGAGGGAGAAAAAAAGAGAAGGGAGGGAGGGGGTGCCTGGGTGAACAACAGAGGAAGAGAGAGAGAGAAAGAAAGATAGATAGAGAGAGAGAGAGGGAGGCAGAAAGCTGCAGCATGATCTGCACTAACACACAGGAATTGCAACTAACGAAATCCAATTCCCACATTTTCATCAGAGCCAGAGCACAGCAGGGAAAAGCTTTGGCAGCTGAACACAGAACCCAAACCAGCTTCTGATCTTCATTCCTCTTCTCTCTCTCTCTCCCTCTCCCTCTCCCTCTCCATCCTCTTCTCCTTCACACATTCAGTCTAGTACCAAACAAACAGAGAGTCTTTTCTTCGGTCCTGCTTTCAGCCAGACCAAACAGAGGGTTCTGAGGAGCTAGGAGGGCACTTTAATTGGTGATATTTGGAAAAAAGAATCCCGAAATCAAAGACCAAATAAAGACTGGGCATGGCTCTGCCATCAGTGCTGCTACATTTTCAGTTAAAGCACAACATGACTGAGTGAAGGAGTCTGCTTTGAAGGGGTCGCCTGATGATCATATTTTTGCTCTGCTTCTGAGAGGAGCTTGGCAAGACTTGAGCACAAATGTTCGCTGTTCGGACCGTGCCAGCCAGCAAGGCCATTTCTGAACATTCGGGGACCTTACGCCACATCCTACCAGAGAGCACCCACACCAAGATCCCAATAATTCTAGTTAAAAAAACATAAAATAAAAAAATAAAGCTAAGAAAGTAAACAATAAACACTGTTTAAAGGGAAGTTTGAACTGATCAACGATTTAGTGTTAATCACAAGATATTTATCTGTCACAGTCATATGTGATATACAGCCAAGTCACAGACCACCCCTCATTTACAGAATGTCCAGTCAAATTGACCATTAATGAGTTGTTCATTTGTCATTTCATTTGTTCATCATTCTTCATTCAGTATGTCTTTCTTCCTTACAGCTTCCATTCTTTTCAGAACAGTTGTTTTTAATCTGTAAGGATATTCTTCCATACTTCAGCTCCACATTTTAGCTATAGAACATCCCTATGCTGACCCAGACTCAGTGAGTGTTGTTGAGATCTGGAGTCCATTATTCTGATTGTCTGATTTGCATGTGTTCATCCTTTTTTATCTGTTTCGTTTTCTCAGTAAGAGATTCTTAAACAGCTACACATTCTTTCAGGCCCACAGTGTTGTGTTGTTTTCTCACAGTGGAAGGATGGACAGATGTGGATTTTTATGATCTGAAGTAGGCATGGAGTTTGATTTTCTATATAATGAGTTTTTGTGCTGTTTATGGTGACAGATTTGGTGGTCTACCAGGTCTTGGGAATGAACTCCCACTGGGCATCAGAACAGCAGATTCTCTTGCAGTCTTCAAACGCAGACTGAAGACTGCACTTAAGTGAGTGAGCTCTAATAGTGGTGTAAATTGTGTGTATTGTGTTGCACTTTAATGACTTTTGTATTGCACTTATAATGACCTTTTCTCCTCTATAGGAATGAGCACTGGGCTGGGGTTGCCAGGTAATGGTTTACTTGCTCTATGTCTGTGTAGTAATCTCTAGGTACCAGCACTGGGCCCCTGTTCGGGCAGTGTCTGAGCTCATGGTGAGTTTTAGGCTCTAAACTTTTTTTACTAGCTGGAATATTATCCATCGGAACAACAAAACAATAAGCATGGTTGTAAGTCGCCCTGGATAAGAGCGTCTGCTAAATGCCTTAAATGTAAAATGTAAATGTCTTGCGTAGCATCACATTATTTCTGTATCTTTTCATATTTTTAAGTTATCCATTTATTATTAAGTTTGGAAAGGTATCTAACTTATATTTGCCTTATTTAAGTCCAGTATCTTGTATATAATCAGAGAAATGTCACCTGAAAAATGAATAACTTGTCTTTAATGGCCCTATTGATTGAAACCTGAAATGAGATCTCTAACTTAATGTAGTACTGTATCATACAGTCTCAGATGTTAGTCACTGTCAGAGCAAAACTTTATGGGAGTTGGAGAGCCTTCATAACTGTAATGTAAATCAATCTAGAGAAATTTTACTCCATATCAGTTCTTGAATTATTTCTATCAGGCTATAAATCATGTAATGTTAAAGGGCTGCTGACATTTTCAAAGAATATAAAGAAGTGCTTGCAGAGTTTCTCTGGAAGGGCCTATACTGCTTAGCATGCTAGAGAAAAGAACAGAAAGGAAAAGGGCTTGCAGTAGTTTATATTTTGCTACCATAATTGTGCTACATATGTCAAGTCTCACATGACATACACACACATACATGTGGCACATCATTAAAGCTAACAGGCGTGTCCTTGCATGGGAAACTGTGGTGAACGAAAACTAGTGGGGAAGTCCTTGGACTGCAAACAATTGTCAAGGTCAATAAAACGTATCTAGGCATCAGCAGAAACAGGTAAGAGGAGAGCAGTCGGGCCTAATGGCCTGAGAGATATAGGACACTCCGACTGAGAGAGGGACTAGAGAAATACGGAGTTATAGCACAGGAAATAGAGCATGAACGCCAGACAGAGAGAGATCTAGAGAGACCTTCATGAATGGATAAGCAAGGTGTATTAAGACAGGATACTTTCATCTGAACTGTGGATTCTACTTTGTATTTTACAGCAGAAGTGGTGAATATCACCAGTGAGTGAAACTTAACTGGGGTTTATATTTCAGTTCATCCTTTCTGGAAGTGCTGACAGCCGATCTGGGCATGCTTAGTGCATGAGACAAGGAGAATGTCTGCTCTTATGGCTACAGTTACATTACAATTAACTTTATCATCTTTTAAACCGCTTAATCCGTTGGGGGGCGCGGGAGGTGCTGGAGCCTATCGCAGCATTCAATAGGCGGAGGACAGGAAACACCCTGGAAAGGCCAACAATCCATTACAGGGCAGAGAGACAGACAGAAGTACATATTTACATTTGTTTGTTTGTTTATGTCTACAAAGCTGATACAGTATAGTCACAAACCACCTGAAAGATCATGCAGAAGAGGTGTGAAAACTTATTCAATCATTCAATTGAATAAAATCACAGTAAAATCCATTAAAAAAGCCAAAACAGTATCATGTACAACTCAAGTGCTGACTAGGTTCACAAACACACAAACCAAAACAGATGACCAGGTAACAGTAAGCTGAATGTGGAGATCTGGAACTTCCATACCGTTTACAGGCTTGCCATACACATTTACATTTACGGCATTTAGCTGAAGCTCTTATCCAGAGCGACTTACAAGGTTAATCATATTACAGGGAGGCCAATGTAGTGTTAGGAGACTTGCCCAAGGGCTCTTATTGGTGTAGCACAGCATAGTCACCCAGACTGGGATTTGAACCCCAGTCTCCCACATGTGGTGATGGTTGCCTAGTGGGTAGTGGTGTCATCTGCTGAGCAACACCAACCACCAACCACATTTGAAGCTCTGCCCAGGTTTGCATGTGTGTTCTAGTGGAATAAGAAAAAAACAGGATAAGGCCCTTTAAAATGGGGGTATACATTATATGTGCTCAGCTACAAGGTAGTTTGTGTGGTCTTCGAGTCTACCATTAAGGTGAAGTGCATTGTTGGAAGTGGCAAGTCTCCATGTGAGTGAGACTCACTTGCTTCCTGTTCAATAAAACAGCATTCACCTTTAAAGTGCAATGCTTCCTGCTTCTTCACTGTCACCACAGTACGTTTTATGCATTTGGGTACCATCAACTGAGAACAGCACTCAGTGCCAGTTTGAGGTAGCTTTCTCACAAAAGAAAGCAGGGGTTACTTTTTGGGGGGAGATGTCTGACTAAAATGGGAGATTTCAATTGTTTAGCTCTCTTTTGGTCAGTGTAATATTGTGACGATCTTGAAGCAGCCATTGTCCACTCGAGAGGTTATCTGGAACACTACTCTTTTATTTAGCCAGTATTGGGGCCGCACCCGTACAAACAGCTCTTTACAAGCCTTATAAGGTGGCAACCCCGCAACCCCGCCTCCTAGTGGCTCAACGGAGCCAGCTCCTACCCTTACACGGTGTGATTCACCCTAACGGTGAATCACACCAACACTCAACAACACACCAAAAACACACACAATAAAACACCAACGACCAAACTAACATGTCTGTCCGCAAACACCCGCAACACATGCATTAACTACAGCGTTATAGAGCAGAGTATGAGCGAGAGAAGCCGCGGTGCATCATGGGCAATGCCGCACGACACCAGCCCCTCGCACTCCACTCTTACGCAAACACAACGCAGCATGTTTTTTTCAGTAGCGGTCGCCACATAGCCCTCCCCCCAAGGGTTTCCACCGGAACAGCTGTTTGAGCTCCGGATCCGCCGCCTAGGCCGCCCCAAACTCCTCGCGGCTGCAGGCCTCGATCAGCTCGTCCTCGACCACCTCAGCAGCAGCGACTTGCTCCTCCGCCAACTCCTCCCGCTCCTCCAGGCGCGTGCAGTAGCGGCACTCTGCCTTCAAGCAGGGGCGGCGCGACAGCGCGTCAGCGTTTCCATGCGACCTACCAGCTCTGTGATGGATCTCGAACTGATAGGTCTGAAGCGCCGCAATCCACCTCGCGACTTGGCCCTCTGGCTCCTTAAAGTTCATGAGCCAGGTCAGCGCGGCGTGATCAGTCCTCAGCAGGAACGGGGTGCCATAGAGGTAGTGTCGAAAGTGCCGCAGTCCCGCCACCACGGCAAGCAACTCGCGCCGCGTGACGCAGTAGTTACGCTCTGGCTGGGCTTGCCTGAGCTTCGACCGACTGTAGTACGGCGATCACCCTCTCTGTGCCCCCCTGGACTTGTGACAGCACTGACCCCCCCCAGCACCCACAGTACCCCAGTTACTCGCGTCGGTGTCCACCACAAACTGGTCCCCTGGCTGAGGAAACGCCAACACCGGGGCTTGGCACAGTGCCCGTCGAAGCAGCTGGAAGGCTCGCTCCGCACGCTCCGACCACTCGAACACCGCCCCTTTCGCTGTCAGCTGGTGGAGGGGTGCGGCGACGTCCGCGAAGCCCTGGACAAACCTTCGGTAGTATGAGGCCAAACCCAGGAAGCTACGCAGCTCCCCCACATCCTTCGGTGTCGGCCACTGCTGCACACTGCGCGCAACCACCTTGTCCGGGTCCGTAGCCACCCCATCTCCGCTGATCACGTGGCCCAGGAATTGGACCTTGCGCTGCAGGAGTCGGCATTTCTTGGGGTACAGGCGCAGATTAGCAGCTTTGACGGCTCCCATCACCTGCTCCAGACACGTCAGCGCGTCGTCAAAGGTGGGCGCGTGAGCCAGCACGGTCGTCGAGGTAAACAACGCAGCGTTCCTTGGGTATATGCCGGCCAGTACCCGCTCCATCAGCCGCTCGAACGTGGCTGGAGCGTTCCGTAGGCCGAAAGCCATCGAACGGAACTGCCCCAGGCCTGTCCCCAAAAGTGAACGCCGTCTTTTCCCTCGCGTCCGGTGCCAGCTCCACTTGCCAGTAGCCACTGCGCAAGTCCAGCGAACTGAACCATGACGAGCCCGCCACCTTGTCCAGTGCGTCATCGATGCGCGGAAGCGGGTAGGAGTCGGCCTTCGTCACTGCGTTCAGCCGGCGGTAGTCCACACAGAACCGCCAATCACCGTCCTTTTTCCGAACCAGGACTACCGGGGCTGCCCATGGGCTGCTCGAAGGCTCGATCACCCCCGCTGCCGCCATCTCCTGCAGTTTCTGTTCTGCCACTTGCCTTTTTGCCACAGGTAAACGGTGCGGGCGAAGTCGAATGGGCGACGCAGTCCCCGTATCGATCTGGTGTTGCACTAGATCAGTCCGCGTGCAGTCCTCCTCTCTTGCCGCGAACACGTCCAGGTGGGCCTCCAGCAAATGCCCATAGATCTTTGACTCTGCTCTGCGCGCTCAGACCCTCGCGGCTCCGCCCCCACAGTTCACGCACCGCCTCTCTCGTGGCTTCCGCAGCGCGCACAGCCGCAGGTGGGGCAAGGGGGGCTCCCTTCAAGTTCAGCAGTCCGGTCTCCCCTTGCCCACTGTCGGGAGTGGCTGTCGCCACCACCAAGCCCTCAGACCCGCCCATGGGCGCGCTCTGTTCCTGCATCGCCAATGGGATGCACGTCTGGCCCACACGCAGCTCGGCGCGGCTGATGTCCAACACGGCCCCCAACGTTCTTAAAAAGTCCAAGCCTAAGATGCAACAGTCTCTGATGGGCGCGAGCCAAAACTCCTGCTCGAGCGCCATTTTCCCCACAGTCACTCGCAGCTGTCTTTTTCCCCCCATGGTGATCTGAGTGCCCGTCACCGAGCTCAGCCTGGCATCGGTCGACTCCCACTCTTCCCCCGTCAGCACGCCGGGGCGGATGAGCGTCACCGTCGAGCCCGTGTCCACCAACGCTGTGACCGGCACCCCTTTGATGACGCACCGGAGCCACAGTCCGCTCCGGTTGCCCAGCCGGCCCACAACAAGTGATGTTTCGAGGGTCTCAGCCTGTGGGGGCTCCCCGTCCCTCACCGGGGGGCCCCGTTGCCGTTTCCCGCGGGTTCCGCTGCGCGGCACGCGCTCGCCTTGTGACCCCTCCTGCGACAGCGCCAGCAGCTTAGATTGTCCGACGTCACTTTTGCCGATGGTCCCGCCGTCTCGACTCTGCAGGCTACAGGCTCCTCCTCCACCTCCGTCGCCAATTCCGCCTGACGACAGCGAGATGGCTGACGCTCAGCCAAGATGAGCTCCGCCCGCTCTGCCTCTCTCGTCGCTTGATCCAGCGACGCCGCTCCGCTCAGCCGCACATGCCACTGCAGGGTCTCTGGCGTGATAGCATTTAAAAATGCCTCCAGCGCCAACTCTCCGCGCACCTCCGTCGGAAACTCAGGGTAAGCTTGCCTCACCATTGTGCGCAGCTCGGCAGCCAACACCCCGAGTTTCTCCCCTTTCTCACGCCGCCGCTACCGCAGCTTCTGCCTCACCACCGCGATCGCCTGTCCAAATCGCTGCCGCAGGGCTGTCTTCAGTGCGCCCAAATCGCCGTGCAGCTCCTCCGGCACATCCACGAGGGCCTGTAGGGCTCGACCCTCCAGGGCAAGGCAGAGCCGGGTTGCTATCATCGCCGGCGTCCAGCCGAAGTGCCGAGCC
Organism: Prochilodus magdalenae; assembly: GCA_024036415.1. Classification (NCBI taxonomy): domain Eukaryota; kingdom Metazoa; phylum Chordata; class Actinopteri; order Characiformes; family Prochilodontidae; genus Prochilodus; species Prochilodus magdalenae. The sequence goes on from JAMWET010000695.1 coordinate 175,732, forward strand.
ACCACGCCCAGCTGTGCTTCGTACGGCTCCCATGCCGCCTCTCCATTGTAGCGCAGCAGCCTGACGCCCTCTGCCCTTGCTTCCGCGTAGGGGGCGTGGTCGCTAACGCGTTGGCGCCATGCCTCTTCTCCCTCCTGCTCACCGCCACCGTCGAGCTGTGACGGCGCGGCGCGAGTCGCCGCTGTCAATCCATGACGGCGCGAGTCGCCGTCCGACCCGCGGCCGTCATCGCCTTCAGCCGGCCGTTGGCGTGGCCGGCTAGCCCCGTCAGGTAAGCATGGGTAGGCGTGGCGCTCGGTACCCATCCTGCTCTTCCGTCGTGGTCCACTCCCCTGGAGCTTCCGGATCTGCCTCTCCAGCTCGTCTATCTCCCTCGAGACATCCCACTTCTGACACCATTGTGACGATCTTGAAGCAACCATTGTCCACTCAAGAGGTTATCTGGAACACTACTCTTTTATTTAGCCAGTATTGGGGCCGCACCCGTACAAACAGCTCTTTACAAGCCTTATAAGGTGGCAACCCCGCAACCCCGCCTCCTAGTGGCTCAACGGAGCCAGCTCCTACCCTTACACGGTGTGATTCACCCTAACGGTGAATCACACCAACACTCAACAACACACCAAAAACACACACAATAAAACACCAACGACCAAACTAACATGTCTGTCCGCAAACACCCGCAACACATGCATTAACTACAGCGTTATAGAGCAGAGTATGAGCGAGAGAAGCCGCGGTGCATCATGGGCAATGCCGCACGACACCAGCCCCTCGCACTCCACTCTTACGCAAACACAACGCAGCATGTTTTTTTTCAGTAGCGGTCGCCACAATATGTTGCTAGGGGAGTGACCAGAACTCAAAGGTGGTGGTACATAGTGGGTCCCCAGTGAAACATCATGAAGCAGTGAATGGGGTAGTTTTAAAAGCTGGTAGCTTTTGAAACAGTAGCCCATACGGCTACACAGCCATGTTCTTCTCCATGATGTAGGATTGTGGGCTGTAATGTTATGAACGTGCCTGTCTTGAGAATGAGTATCTGATTAACATTGTATTGATTTAATCTCTCGGGCATGCGTGTAATGCCATTGTTTTCCATGGTGATATGACAGGCCACAGCTGGCAGAATGTGTAACTTATCGATTTCCCTTTGATATTTCACATAAATGCCAGTCCTTTGGCATAAAGAGCTGGGCTGGAATGGTGTGAAAGAGGAGATGTGTATTTGGATGGAAGGAAACACATGCTGCTGCTTTTCCCACAGAAAACATCTGCTCTGGGTGCCGGCAAAAAGAGAGAGAGTATGAGAGAGTGAGAGAGAGAGAGAGAGAGAGAGAGAGAAAGAGAGAGAGAGAGTGAAAGAGAGAATCGCTCCGAGCAAATCGTATAAAGCCATGAATAATTTAACACCACCTCCAGCAAACCCTGATCTTTTTGTCCGTCGACTCAGGAGACTCTGGCTTTATTGGTATTGAGGCTTTCTGTGTCCTAATTTAGCATTTGCTGCTTGTTTCCCTGGGTAATATGGGCGAGAGTGTGTGTGAGAAGGCTGTGGAGCTGCGTGTTTGCCACATTCAGCATGGTGACCTCTGAAAGCTGCGCCACTCTCCCTCTCTCTCTCACACAGTTCCCACGGGACTCTGGCCGCGCTGTGAAATGCACCTGGCTGGCTTGTTTGGGACACGGCATGAAATGGACGCGAATGGATGCGAATTGGACGTTCAATTGGTTTAACCCCTCCGCAGATAGCCTGCACGTAAGCAGATGAAATTATTTTCTGGTGCTGTCTCTCTCCGCGGGCTCTGAAAGCACAAACTGACGGACATGCGGCAAACTCTCACGGGGGAACTGAAGCTTTTAGCCTTAAAGTAAACATCAGTCTCTCACCAAACATCCTCTCCAGGCCATCACATCAAGCTCCCGGGGAAGATATGTACCACTTTCTTCACACACGTGCTGCTGTTACTCCCTGCCCAATAGGCTCACCTCCATAGGAGCAATGTTTCAACTCCCTTAAAGTAAAGTGCTTCATTTGTGAGCTCCTATACTCCAAAACATCAAATGTTGGGTTTATTTAATAATGTAATGTTAACTGGTCCCATGCAACTGTGTTAAGTAGGTTTTCGGATATTTGATTGAGTAAAGCCTGCTTTATGAATTTAGACTAAAGTGATTTGAGTACCTTCTAATTAACTGGATGAGCTTTTTACATGTATAATCCTACAAAGAGATATTGGAAAAATGTTATAACAATGGTTTCATTTGTGTTAATAAGCTTTTAAGATGCTCTTTAAGTTACCACTGTGCTACTAAGCTGCCACAGAACAACACTCAGCAGTATGGTGCATGGTAACTTGCATTTACAGCCAACGGCAGTGGGGCTAGGCAGTTAACAATTACAAATTGGAATATAAGAAAGAAGCACGCACAAAGGAAGGCTGGCCGGGGGAAAAGACAACACAAAGATGGTGAGTAAAAATGTAAAACAATATGCAAATAGATGAAGCCAAGAGCCTAAAGGAACGATGCTGGGTTTTACTGAACAAGATCACATTGACCAAACAAACACTTATGTAATAAATTTGACCATATACATACATACCATTAAACCATCACTACTGACTCAGTTTCACTGATTCACATAAGTTTGTTAAAACAAATAAAATTACATTTACATTTACATTTATGGTATTTAGCAGACGCTCTTATCCAGAGTGACTTACAACCATGCTTAGTGTTCCATTGGACAATATTCCAGCTACTACAGGAAGGTTGGAGTTGAAAGCTCACAATGAGCTCAGACACTGCCCGAACAAGGGGCCAATGCTGATACCTAGAGAGATCAATACACAGACATACAGTATATAAAGCAACCCCAGCCCAGCGCTTATACCTATAGAGAAGAAAAGGTCATTATAAGTGCAACGCAAGTACATACACACATAACTTACACATCTACTACTGCTCACTCACTTAAGTGCATTACAAAGAGATGGGTCTTCTGTCTCCGTTTGAAGACCGCGAGAGACTCCGCTGTTCGGACAGCCAGTGGGAGTTCATTCCACCATCTGGGAGCCAGGACTGAGATTAAAACCAGTAACAGAGCTATATCATTTCTTTGAGTGTGTAATAACAAAATGTACTATAATAGTCAAAGATATGACTGTGGCTTTTAGAGCTTGGCCTTCCATTAGCGCCATACATGTGCAAACTCGATCTAAACTTGACTGAAACTCACACCTCTATGCTAACTTTTGTTAGCATCTATGGGACTTTAGAAGTTGTCGGCTTAAAGCTGATGGCATTTGGCATGAACGCTTTTAGGCAGCTCTAGAATAAACACAGACATTTAAAGCTTGTAAAAGGCATTTCAAGTTTTACTGATGAGTAATATTTTACCTTGTAGCAGTTTCATAGTGATGCTTTCAGTAGAGAGGCAAAAACAGACCTGCTGCTCTTTTCCTTTCTAACAACCCAGTGATTAAGCTGCCGCTTGCATTCACAGCAAGTGATGTATTTAGGGCTTTCAAAAGGCCTGGAGAGATGTTGTGTCTGACAAAATAGATCCTTTCTATTGGAAATTAAAAAATGTCGTCACACTGTTGGTTTGATTCCACTGCCATTTCATTATAATGCTGATGGTTAAACTAACTTTCTATATATACACGTGCTGGTCATAAAATTAGAATATCATGAAAAAGTTGATTTATTTCAGGAAAAAGGACTGGACTGCTGCTGAGTGGTCCAAAGTTCTGTTCTCTGATGAAAGTAAATTTTGCATTTCCTTTGGAAATCAAGGTCTTAGAGTCTGGAGGAAGAGAGGAGAGGTACAGAATACATGTTGCTAGAGGTCCAGTGTAAAGTTTCCACAGTCAGTGATGGTTTGGGGTGCCATGTCATCTGCTGGTGTTGGTCCACTGTGTTTTCTGAGGTCCAAGGTCAACACAGCCGTCTACCAGGAAGTTTTAGAGCACTTCATGCTTCCTGCTGCTGACCAACTTTATGGAGATGCAGATTTCATTTTCCAACAGGACATTTCATTAACTTCCTTTTTATAAAGTTCTGACGTAGATATCAGCTTTCTCAGATGCACAGTTGAAACAAATAGCTGTAGTCAAATACACCTCCCACATAATATGTATAAAAACCAAGGTGACCTACATTTTTATTTACAGTACAGAGCCACATTCACGACTCTTTTAAAGCAATACAAATTTAAAACAGTCACAGTTCAATTCAGTGGGCTGGGTTATGTGTAGGAGAGGGGTTACAGACCCTGAAACGCCCTGTGCTGTTATTCCACACCTCTAGTACATCACTGATTAAAACATATGTCTGCTTCAACTTCATTGGTTTGAGTGCTAGACAGACCATGCATGCGTAGGTGTGGGGAGTATGTAAATTTGATTATTCCTGTCCAAAAGAGGCGGCATGGTGGTGCAGTGGGTAGTTCTGTCACTTCCCAGGATGTAGGGCCTGGATTCAGTTCCTGGCTGGAGTGTCTGAGGTCCTTTCTGGGTGCAGTTTACACGTTCTCCCTGTACCTGTGTGGGTTTCCTTTCACAGTCCGAAGACATTCAGTCAGGTAAGCTGGAAATTTAAATTGCCCAGTAGGTGTGATATTGTCTGCCCTTCAGTGGACTGGCAGACAGTTCAGGGAGTTTCCAACTCTCCTCCCTGTAATAGACTTCAGCAGCTACACTGTGAGCCTAAACCAAGCGATTTCGAACCATTTCTGTTCATCCAGTCCTCATGAAATTTGCAGACAACATAAACAGCAGCTGTGAATGGCCTCTGTGTATCACCACTGCTGATGGGATTAAATGAGTTTAGATTATGTTTTGTGTGAATGCTATTGGGGTCTTTAGATTTACTGTGAAGTTCCTTGGCTGAATCAGTTACTGTGCCATGTCTAACATGTCTCGAATGTATCAATTTCGACACTGTCCACATCCCTCCTCTTTAAGCTGACCTCGTACTCCAGTGCTTTAACAATCCACAGTATGCCTTCCATGACCTGCGCATATTTATACCACTTTCATTATGCCATCACTCACACTAATCATTATCAGGGGGCCCATTATCCCGCAGTTTTGGCACGGCACTATGATGAGCACACAACACAAATGGGAATCCCTTTATCTCATGGTACTTTTGAAGTCCTTTCATTTGGAAAAAAAAAACCTTTCTACATTTTACATGCCAGCTTCTACATTTTACATTTTTTATGGCAACAGTAATTTGTATGGCATTTTGTTTTGTGTGAGTAGTATTTCATCAACCATATATCCCCTTTTCCAAATAACATGTGACACTGTGCAAACTATACATAAAACCAGAATGAAATTAAATGAAATTAAAGCCTACATTTAATTGAAAACCGCACAGAGACTACATGTTTTAATGTTTTTGAAAAAAAATATTCCAATTGTATATAAAAACAGGTGCTGGTAATAAACTATAATAATAAAATAATAAATAATAATAATAAAACTATATTATATTCATTCATTACACACAGATTTATATATTTTAAGTGTTTATTTCTTTTCATTTTAATGATTATAACTGAGTGCTGTACATGCTCATGCTTTTCAATTGGCCAACATTTCTAAAAATCCTTTTTTATATTGGTCTTGAATAATATTCTAATATTCTGAGATACTGAATTTGGGGTTTTCATTAGTTGTCAGTTATAATCATCAAACTTAAAAGAAATAAACACTTGAAATATATCAGTCTGTGTGTAATGGATGAATATAATATACAAGTTTCACTTTTTGAATGGAATTACAGAAATAAATCAACTTTTTCATGATATTCTAATTTTATGACCAGCACCTGTATATGCCAACAACACGTTTCAAAATAGTAAAACAAGGATCATGTTTACCATTGTGTTTCTTACCATCAGGGGGTCAACAGCACTCTTTGAGCTTTTGACCCCCTGATGAAGATTTGAAAGCGAAATGTTACACATTCTTGCTTGATTTCAGCTGGTCAGTAATCCGGAGTCACATTGGTCAGATTTTTCATTTAATTATGCACCTAAAACTCTTTTACTATGAAGCCATGCTGTTGTAATACATGCAGAATGTGGCCTGGCTTTGCCTTGCTCAAATAACCAAGCCCTTCCCTGAAGAAGACATTGTGTGGTCTGATGGTGGCATATGTTGCTCCAAAACCTCTAAGCATTAACAGCATTAAACATTAACATGCCATGTGAAGTAAATCTCCTCATGCAGTCGTAGGTGCTGGTTTTTAGAGTATGCATTACATACAAGCCATATGGTTTCTCTCCTCTTTAATTCAATTCAATTCAACTTTATTGTCATTATACCAATACAGGGTTGTACAGTATAATGAAACAGTCTCTAGTGCAGTTACATGAATATCTGTATATATATATATATATATATATATATATATACATATATGATTTCCAAACAAAATGTAAAATTCTGTTGGATCCACAGGGTACTTCTTCACTTCACCTCAGTCCATCTTAAATAAAAAAGGGGCAAAATTTCTTGTTTCTGTTTATGTCTGATTTCTCACATGGTAGTTTTAGGTTTTTGCACTTTGCTTGTATGTGCTGTCCTTTCTTTATGTTCTGCGGCAGTGTTTGCTTTTGCCTTAAGTTTACCTCACACCAACATGTGGTCTGGTGTTTTGTCACAAACAGAGCTGTTGAGGCAGGGTGAATAAGAGAGCATATTGAGGTTGTTTTTGACTAATATCTTCTTTTTAGTAGAAAGGATTTTGTAAATGACTCATGAGCATTAAAGCTACCTTCACATGGAATTACTTTCACTTTAGTTTACAGAATACTACGATGTTGCAACTAGCTTACATATACTTTATTTTTTACATTTTTTGGGACAGTAGACAGGGCCATGTCTACCATTGTGTAGCATTCCCACTTTTTTAACAACAGTCTGTAGAGGTCTGGATAGTGAAGAGACCAATTTTTGGAGTTTTGGAAGAGGAATGTTCCATTCTTGTCTGATGTAGGATTCTAGCTGCTCAAAAGTCCTTGGTGTTCGTTGCCAGATTTTACGTTTCATGATGCACCAATGAAATGGTTTCTACTGGTGAAAAATGGCAGGCAAGCCATTTCTTTATCCCCTGCTTCTGTGATGTCATGCTGTGGTGATGGGTGCAGTATGTGGTTGAGCATTGTCTTGCTGAAATATGCAAGACCTTCCCTGAAAGAGACAGGGTCTGAATGAGAGCATGTGTTGTGCTAAAACCACTATATACTGTTCAGGACTGATAGTGCCTTTTCAGATGTGTAAGCTGCACATGCCATATGCACTAATGCAATTCCATATGATTACAGATGCAGGCTTTTGAACTGATAACAAGCTGGAAGCTCCCTCTCCTCTTGAGTCTGCAGGACACCACACCTGTGGCAAAATTCAGATTTTGATTAATCTGAACTCAAAACAGTTTTCCGTTTCTCCAGATTTTCTGAATGTTTTGACGGTATTATGTACTGTAGATGGTGAGATATCCAAAGTCTAATATGTTTCTGAAATTTTTCAGCAATTTCTATATGAAGTTTTTTGCACATTGATGAACCTCTGCCATCTTTGCCTTAGGGAGACTCTGCCTCTCTAAATCGTTCTTTTTATACCCAGTCATGTGACTTAGTCGCAAATTGTTAGTTGCTGCTCCAGCTGTTTTTCAGTAGTACTGCTTATTTTTCCAGGTATTCGTTTTTCACCTGGTCCCAATACTTTTTTTGGAGATTGGTTTGCTGCCTCAAGTTAATAAATTTTCCACACCAATGGAAAATGTTCCCATTTTACACGGACGTGTCTTCCTATGTTCTTTACGGTGGGGATCAATGACGGGGACCTGTGTTTTTTTTAACCTTTTTTACTACAGGTTAATTCCTGTTACAGCCCTAAACCTAATGTGGGTAAAGAGCCACATGTGAAAGATACCACTGATATATTAATGCAGTGGCTGCCCCCAAACTCAGAATGCTTTGAACTGGCACAAAGGACGAAGTGGTTTTGTTGTGCAATTGTCTGAATCAAGAAATGTGTCCCACGGAAACCCAGTGCATAAGGCTAATGCAAGCACAAACTGCCATTGTGGGGACAGGTTTTACCCAGCAAAAGGGCAACTTTAAACTGTGACAACCAAGGGTCGGCCAACGCTCACACTAGCTGGACCTGTTGTATTGCAGATGAGCCACCAACTTTAAGGTTACTTTCTGGTTTTAAAATTACGGGAGTGTAAATGTTGCTGTTTATGCCGCTGCCCTCCCCGGTAAAAAAAAAAAAAAAGAGATCTGCTGTGTTTCCTTTGAGAGCATGTTTTTCATCCCCATACTGATTGAATCCCCAGAATGGAGCAGAGTGCCAGAGCGCGCTGACTGTGCTGCCGAAATGATAATAATATGTGACAGAGGAGCTCCTCTGAAAGCCACACTCGGCCTCTCTGCGCCTCAAATGAAGGGTGTGCCTCAAATGAAAGGGATTCGCAGGGCCTCTTCTGATCTTCTGAGAAATGTGCGATTTTTACCTGGAATTTCGCAGTCAGCAGTGGTTTTTAATAGCAGGCATACGTGATTTATCAAAGCCAGAGCTTGCAGCGCATGGGAGGTTTGAAAAATACAGTACCTATTGTTAATCACATATATATATCGTGAGCAGAGAGCCAGAGGCTTTTGTGTGTGGAAGACCAAGCACAATGAAGCCATAGATAAGTGCACGCTCGGTGTGTCACGCTCAGAGTGGCGTGATATTTTGTTTGGAGAATGCTGCTGCCTGATGGAGGCTTTGTTTGACAGTAGTAAGAGAGGCTCTCCATGCTGAGAGGGCTTTGGGCACACGGAAAAGTTTGGCCCACACACTCTCTCCGCTCGCCCACATACCAAAAGAGCATCTCTATTCACGCCTGCAGACCTTGGACGGTCCGACAAGGGCTGGCTGCTGAAAGGATAAACACGTTCTGCTCCGAGACTCTACAACACACTACGCCTATGCCAAGACTGTGAGACATGGCCTCCACATCGTCGTTCTTTTCCTTCTTCAACCTTGCTCTTATACTGCCCTATTTCTGTTATCTCTTATTCTATTTTCCCCCGCTCTTACAAACAAAGGCGTCAAACGGCCTCTTTGGAGAGATGCCATAGAAGAACGACCTTTGGTTGTCCAAGGAGATTTGCAACGTGTAGTTCTGTAAAGGAATACTCTCAGCTGCATTAGTAACATTCAGCCACTTATACTGAAAAGGGGGTTTCACACCTTTTCACATTAGGCCCACCAAAAGTTTGAACAATAAGAAATAAATACACCTAAAAGTCCTTAAGCTTTCTGGCCCACTAAATAAATAAATAAATAAATGATAGCCTAGCCTAGCCTAGCATAGGTCTACGCTGCTACATGACTATGCTTATTTGCTTTGTATTTAGAAGTAAACCACTGAACTCTCTGAAAAGATCGATATATATGTAAATGAGCTTGGTTCTGATTAGTGTAACGAATGGAAGTATGGTGTTAGGTGGGTGCTCTCGTAGAGAGGTGGATACTTAGCTTCCATGAAGAGACATGCAGGGACACGTCGTGAAGGGGTTTCGGAGCCAGTTTAATGAACAATGAGAACACCAAGACTTCACTCGTCACAAGTTCCCAGATAACACCAGTTGGAGAACCCAGGCTACAACGTAGTACAGTTCACCACATGTACATTCTCTCCTGCGTTTTCCTCCACACTCTCCATTATTTGTCCCGGCTCTCCACCGTGCACATGTGCACTGCACCTGCTTTAAAGTGACCGTTACATTAGCTCACCAAGTATTGTGGCCCTATTTAAAAAGCACTCAAAACTGAAACAGCCCTTTTGAATTCATTGTGATTGGGCAGAGTTAAAAAGCTTTAGGCTAAATAGGTAGGTAGTAATATGTTGTTGGTTGTTGTGACATCACAGAAGCAAAGATTTCACTGTGGACTGGTTGGATTGTGTAGGGAACGATTTGTTTTGAAACTTGTTTTGAACAATGTTAGCATTCAGAACTCAAACCGTTCTAAAAATGTGAGAATGTTATTATTTTGTAATCATGCAACATAATCTGTAGGGCTAACAACAGCCGTACAACACTTATAGGAACATTATCTCAAATTACAAATATCTTTAAAATGTTCTTTAAACACCAGATTAAAACTTTTTGAGAACTTGTAGGTAACGTTAGGCAAACTTCTGGGAGCCTACCCTGCTAGATGGGGTCCTTTCAGTGCATTTCATTAATAATGAATTAGATATTACATGTCTTATTTAATTAGGCTAAAGCAAACCTGCTTAGTACCAGAACCACAACGGACAAGGATTTGGGGTATTTTGTACATGCTTCTAGAGGTATGCAGCAGAGGGCAGAGAGCAAGAACAGACCACGAACTTCAAATGCTGTTACTGTGTGCATACCTTTGTTGTTTTTGTGCAAAAACTGAGCTGTTCAACACTGAGCCATTTTAGCAACTGCCCATTGGCTTCTGTTACAAGTGTGCTGTAACAAGGGTTTTCTGTCCATCCTCTTTTAAGTACAAGGACAAGCATTGGAGTTGTTGTTCATGGTGACCATACACTACAGATGCCACACATAGAGATTATGTTATCAACAGCTGAAGTGGTCCTTTAAATATCCAGCCATGTTTTCCCTACAGGATCCTTTTGGTAGCTTATTTTCTAAGAGTATTTCTGGCAATAAGACAATGTGCAGCAGATATGATTCACATATATATACATAAAAACACAATAAAGACCTACTCTTCTGCATGGTGGTTACACAGACGTTGCCTAGGTTGTGGGAAACAGGTAAATATTGGATATTACCTCTCACCGTGTGAGCCAAGCTCGATTAATGAGATGAAACGGTTGCAATATTATTCAGGTCTGCCCTGTTTTGCTCCGATAAATTTGAGGCGCGGGATAATAATGCGGCACTGATATTCAGGTAGGCTGCTGTGTTTTCGCCGGATAATAAGGCAGCGCCAACAAATAGTTGGAGTTTCAGCTCCGTGTTAATCCATATGCGTCTGGCATCACTGTCGCTGCTTAAAATGTCAGCCAGCGAGACGAGTGATCCGGCTGAAATTAATTACCTCTCAGACGGAGAGCACAATGAGTGCTAAATGCTCCCTTTTCCCCAAATGACTCGTAACTGGAGTAACCTCTGTAAAACTCCACACCCATCTGCTGAGAGAAAAATATGACTTTGTAGATTGCAGCCTTGGAGCTGTACAGTGAAATGTGGCCGATCTGCACAAGATTTTCAGTTCAGCAATTTGGGATAAAAAGAACAGCTATGGAGCTAATGTAGCTAACGTATAATGGAAGCTTATACTTCACCTGTTAGCACTGCGCGAGCAGCCTCAAACCTTGAACAGCTTGCTTATGTGCATCCTGACACTTAATGTTGTAAAAATGGATAAACAGGACATAAAATTTGGCTTTATGATACCTGTGACTGTTTTTAGCTATGCAATGCCCATCTAGGCATAGCATAGACATAGGATGGTCACACATCCGGTTTTAGGCCGGACAGGCTGGTTTTCAACTCCCAGTTCTCCATCCACCTCTTAGTCCTCTTTTCAGGAGGAACTACTTAAAATGTTCACTTGCAAACAATATTATGTTTACCTTGGCTCATGTCTGTGTCAAAACAAATGCCTTGCATTTCATTGGTTTAACAAGGTCACGTGACATCGCTCACCTGCTGACTAACCGCAGGTCAGCCCTAGTACTAGTCAATGAATAAGCTCCTGTCTGACTCACGGATGCCATCCATTCCACCCAATTAGGTAAGTAAAGCCACATTTATGTGTTATATGGGTTAAATCATGATTGTATTTTGTTCTAGTATTGTGCCTGCCCCCGATGTACAGTTACAAATGTCAAGCATTGTAAAAATTATGAATGTTGTATAGATCTTTATGAATGCACTTATAATGCATTATGAATACCTGATTCATAAAAAGCGTTACCTTTCAGTGTCCACATGTGTATGCAGGCTATTAAATATTGTCACATGTCCAATCTGTGGGAATGACCAATTGTAAGAATGTGATTTTATTTCTACAGGTATTCCGTTAATGAAAAAATGAAGGAGCCTTAATCAAGGTTACCCTCTGGCAATCCTCCTAAAAGCTGTGCTCTGCTTGAGTCAGTGGCATGAAAACACTTTCTAACAGTCTAGGTAATTTGCTGTTTTGGTTCTCAGTGGGGTAGAATACGTGGTTTTTGGTACATGAGGCTTCTGAAAGATGTGATCTTTGAGAATCAGTGGGAACATGGCCTGAATATGATGTAAACAAAACTGGCTTTTCAAATCTCAGGTTGTGGCTTTGATTCATTTGAATGGCTTCATAGTCCTAATCAAATCAATGAGTTGTGAAAGTGAAATCAAACATGTGTCGGTGGAATTTCTCTCTTTTCAACATCACTGGCTCCTCAGGGAGCCATTTTACACTACGGGGTAGATTTTGTTATTTCAATCATTTCAATATTTTACAAGTGCAATAAAGGGAAGGTGTGAAATGGGGTTTTATCATCAGAGGGGCAGATGCCTCCATCAGTGGTAAGACGAGTTGAGTGTGGCCCTCATGGTCATAAGCCTCGCATTGCTGCTGTGTTGCATCAGCCCACCCGGGTCATGTTTCTATAAATCATGCCGCATGTCCAGCATCAGAGAAGCTACTCAGTGAGTTTCTTATGGGCCCAGTAAAAGTGTGATGCTCATGAATGGCATTGATGCTGGAGGGCGGGCTGTGACACTACCACCCGCTTCCTCAGAATAGATCAGAAAACTTTATCAATGAACTTTTCAACAGTACTGACACTTTCCAGGGGGATAAAGGAGGTTCTGAGAGTCAGTTCTAAAGAAAATAGTATTAAAAGTGAGAAAAGTCATATGTGCATCCGAATATACTTAAATCTAAAAGTGTGTAGTCACAGCTATCATTACTTTAGAAAGTTTAGAAAAGTCTTTTTTCCAAATCAAGTCTTTAACCACCCTAAGGAAAGGATGCACAGAGGTTCGGGAGGTTGTTAAAGAGGACCTATTATACTTGTTTTCATTGATAATAACTTTGTCTATAATTACATGCTTCAGTGTTCCATAAACACATTCTTTACATTCGTATTCCCTCTCTGTCTATTCTATCTCTTCCAGTGTCTTTGGAGAGGGCATTAGAAATTGAGTTAGTTGAGAATCAATGAAGCTGACTCCTCGACTCAACCATTTGAACCAAAGACATGCACACAGTGGTTTCCAATCTAATAAGTGTTTAATGCCTCCTTACCTCATGAAGAAAATAAAGAGCTGTGGACACAACAGTGATCAGAGGTTGTGTTTACATTGGCTGGTGAACAGAAATAGTTAATGTTGAGTTAACACTTTTTATTACTGTACACTCACCTCTGTCATCTATGTCCCTGGAGCCAGTCAGAAATGAAAACTCAGACACAGAGTCCAAAGAATTGGCAGAAGCCATTTGACTCTACAGCAGATTGCTTGTAATCTTAAATCCACCTCTGCACTTGAACGCTTTTCAACATCTAGTAACCAGAAAACCATCACCATATTTCCACATAGGTTTAGGTAAAAGTGAGCCAGCAGCTGATTAGCAAAACCAATAGAACACACTAACTTGTCAAGTTATCTAAGCCTACAGCTCAGCACTGACTTACAACACTGCCAACATCGACACACCTGAACACTCATAGTAGCTACTGTGTCCATTTTAAACATTGAGCCTTTTTGAGTATTGAGTTAATATTGGTCTCCCACTTCAGGTCTCGGGAAATAATAATACCCAGAAACTTAAAGGTGTCCTGTTGACACAGGGTTGTTGGATATTGTAACTCCTAAAGTCTACAGTCATCTCCACAGTCCTCAGTGTGTTCAGTTTTAGATTGTTCTGATTGAACCAGAGAACCAAGTGTTCAACCTCCCTCTGACTCTTCACCGTCTTGGATGAGTCCAATGAAAGTAGCATCATCCGCAAACTCCAGGAGTTTAACAGAGGGGTCTTTAGTGGTGGAGTCATTAGTGTAGAGAGAATACAACCTTGTGGAGAGAACACACCCTTGAGGAGCCCCAGTGCTGACAGTCCGTGTACTGGAAATGACTCCCTCCAAGCGCACCTGCTGTTTCCTGCCTGATCCAGTGACATAGGGTGGGGGGTACAGTGAAGGAGAGCTCAGAGAAGAGGATTTCTGGGATGATCGTGTTAAATGCTGAACTGAAGTTCACAAACAGGATCATAGCATATGTTCCAGAGTGGTCAAGATCCTATCCTGACCTGTTTGCTTAGTAGCGGTTGTCCTGTGATGTTCTTCAGGTGGGCCAACACCAGTCATTCAAATGATCTTGTGACCACAGATCTCAGAGCGACTGGCCTGTAGTCATACAGTTCTGCTGGAGTCAGCTGGTCAGTACAGGCTTTCAGGCAGGAGGGAGAAACATCGTCTAGACCTGTTGCTTTCTTGGCGTTTTGTTTCTGGAAGAGCCGATTCACATCTCAGATAACTCAGTTGCAGGCTGATTGTCAGCAAAGAGGGAGAGAGGGGGGTTGCCAGGTTGCCAGTGATGGGGGCTGATGGTGCTGAACTGGACTAAACAATGGGTGTGAATCCGTCCACCTCAAATCTACAATAGAAATTGTTCAGTTCGTCAGCCAGATCTTTGTTTGCTTCAACAGGCAGGGGTGGTCTTCTGAGATGTCGAATTGACAAAGACCATTCCACACTAACGCAGGACTTGTTTTAACAGCTTTTCAGTGTAGATTTTTTTGGCTACTCTGGTCTCCTTGGTCAATGCATTCTGTGCCTGCTTGAACAGAGCCTTGTCTCCACTTCTGTAGGCATCTGCTTTGGCCTGACGAAGCTGTCTTAGTTTGGATGTGAACCAAGGCTTGTTATTGCGCTATGCCCAGAAGGTCTTGGTTGGCACACACACTTCTTCACAAACACTGATGTAAGATGTCTCAATATCAATCGGTTTGTCCAGGTAGCTCATTGCAGTTTCAAAAGCACCCCAATCAGTGCATTCAAAACAATATTGCAGCTCCTGCTTTGCTTCTGTGGTCCATTTTCCTCATTGTATTTCCTACAGGCTTTACAGCTTTCAGCTTCTGCCTGTAGCTTGAAATAAGTTGAACCAGACAATGATCAGAGTGTCCAACAGCTGCACAGGGTACAGAGCGATATGTTCTTGAAAGTAGTGTAGCAGTTGTCCAGTATTTTGTTATCCTTGGTGAGACAGTCAATGTGCTGCTTGTATTTCAGGAGCTAGTGGTTTAGTTTTGCTAAAAGGCCAACAGGATTATGAAAAATGATGTTTCTGTTCAAGGTTAGTTATTTGGTAGGGGAGTTTATACTGCATGTCATTCACATTGGCCTGCGGGGAATATAAACACCGACCAGGATGAATGAGGAAAACTCCCTTGGTGAATGAAATGGTTTGCAGTTTATGAACAGTGTCTCCAAGTTTTGGCTGCAGTATTTATTTAGCACCGTGACATCCGTACACCAACCTTCATTAATGTAGAAATAGACTTTGCCGTCTTTCGTCTTCATTCGTAATGAAAGAACGGCAGATGTAATCCGCTGCCCAGGATAAATTCGGCCGAAGGATAAGTTTCAACAGGATAAGTTTCGACGAAGCACAGGACAGCCAACCACACAAGATTGAGAAGAAGCAGCTTGTCCATTTTGTTGGGCAGAGAGCTGAGATTTACCAAATGAATCATTGGGAGCACAGTTTGCTATCCCCACTGACGGGGCTTCACATCTACACCGGCATGCTTCCCCCGTTTGATTTTACTTCTAGATCTCCAAAAAGCTGCTGCTCCTCCACCGAGTATCTCCAAAAAAATTCCAGAATTTGTGAAAACTGGCAAAAACCTATTTGGAGTGAACTGTCTTATGGTAAGCATTTCCTCTATGATGTAACTGATCGGGTTTTAGTAACAGAACACACAAAAAAACAGACATAAACAATCAAACTACTAGAGAGCGCTGTGTCGAGGCAGCCACCTACGGCGCCGTAAGACAACTGTATTCATAAAGATGAATAAACATTTATATTGCTTTATAGTTCTTTAAATAACTATATATACATGTTCCTAATCACACACATACTCACATAATGTCTAGCAAAAGGTGGAAAACACCTCTATTCATATGAATTTATATTGACATGTGGTTTCTAAAAGTATACCTTAAGGGAGCCGTACTTTATTAATGGTCTATAAAGAGCACTCGCAGTACTTTAGAAGTTATTTACTTATATCAACATGTAATAAATCATAGTTAGTTGATGGTTGATGGTCTTTAAAGAGAGCTTGTAAGTGTGTATTAGCTGTTATAATTGCTGATGTTGAGTGTTATAAAGCATTATGAATGGTTTATAGATCTTTCTGATGCACATATAATGAATTACACATACCTGATTCATACAAAGTGTTATTAACTATTTTTCCCTAAACAAGTAATACAGTTTTTGACACCCCTATAGTGCTACATGGCAATTAATGGCTCCAGCTGCCTAAAGCTGCCTATGAAGTATCTAGAGAATAACACATAGCTAGTTAACCAATGAACTAGCTAGCTTAGTCTCATTATTTAAATGTAAGTGAATTAACAGTTGGTTTTTGAAGTTTGGCTTCTTCTTGCGTAATTTCTGCCTGGTGTTATCCTCCTCAAAACCACAGTATGTAATATTTATTCAAAATCATAAATCAGGATGATTACTAATTCAGTGTGTCAGTCATTTTAAGATAATTACTGTACCTGCTTTTTTGGCAAACTTAAAGAAGAGCATAAACGTTGACTCCTTGCCTAGCAGCTCAGCAGCTACAACTGGCAGTAGCTGAAAGGTTTGGGGTGTAAGGTCTAGTCTGCATGGTTTCCACTGCCCCTGAGTTTGAGACTTTTTAAGGACACCCCATTAAAAAAGTTGTCAATAGATAAAGCTTGACACAGGTAGTTTGGTAGGACAAACAGAATCAGGCTCTCCACTTAAAGTAGAGTTATTAAAAATTCTTTTGAAAAGTTGAGAAATCCTGGGGGGAAATACTACTGTAGCTAAAGTACATATAATCCATTACTTTCCACTGCTGTCAGCTGGTAATGCTTACCGCTGTTAGATGGATAAGTGAGCTTACTTTTAAAGATCCTACTTTAATGATAATGGGAGATTAGCCATAGAATGGAGCTTCAATGATAACTGACATTTAACGGTGGAATGCCTCGTGCTCTAAGTGCAGAGCCAAATCCTAATTATTGCCTTTGCTAACATCCGCACCATCAGCAGTCCAAATCTAAATGTCACTCTTGCTCTGTAGCATAGCTGGCTGCACAGCACTTCTGGCTGTATTCGCTGATGCCATTCTGCTATTGCATTTAGCCTGAGAGAAAAAAAAACAAACAAACCCTAAAACCCCGCTCGCTTTTCTATTTTCTCCCTTAAAAATGTGATAAAGGCGGAAATGTGCTCAGGGTAATCACACAGGACCAGTCTTTTATCTCCTGCACATTCATTTATTTAGACTTCCTGGAAAAGCAATATAAGACAGGCAGGTATTACCAGAACACCAGAGGTCCAGTATGTACTTATGTTCTCTCTCTCTCTCTCTCTCTCTCTCTCTCTCTCTCACACACACTCTTTCTCTGTATATAGGAAACTGTGCACTACATGGTTTTATGCTTCAACACTCAGACACAACACGTGACATTCACCATCCTGAAGTGGTCTGAACAGATCAGTAATAGTTCAAGACAGCAGTCCAGTAGGCTCAACACAGTTTTAGCTGAAACTCAAGACGTTCAGTCTAACAGACAGATGAATTACATATGAAGAACAGTTAGGAACTATATGCATTTTGTTTTTGGGGGGGTGGGGGGTGGGTGGGTTCCATCTTGCTTATCTTGAAAACTATAAAAAATGGCTACCACAAGTTCCCACAAATCATACTGGTTTATATCTGGGTTATTTGTGCATTGCTGATGAATGAAAGCATGTTCAGGGTGATAACAAGCTACAGTATTAAACTACAGATCACCATTCTCCATTCAGCGGTCTGACTCACCATGCAGTATTTCTCTCTTATCCAGATCATTTTAATTTAAGTTCAGTCAGTAGGGTCCATAGGGTTTAATATGATGCCGGCTTACCCTTTGTAGCCATAACAAATTCACCTCATCTGGAAAGGCTTAGAAGGTTTAGAAATGTGTTTATGGAAATTTTTTACCATTCTTCCAGAAGTGTATTTATGAGGTCAGACACTGGCCCACTCCTGAAAAACACCCCCACACCATAACCCCCCTCCACCACACTTTACACTTGCCACAATGCAGTTAGACATGTACCGTTTTCTTTTCAACTGCCAAAGCCAGACTCGTCCATCAGATTGCCAGACAGAGAAGCGTGATTTGTCACTCCAGAAAACACGTATCTACTGCTCTAGATTCAAGTGGCGGTGCTTTACACCACTGTGCTGACCACTTTGCATTGCACTTGGTGATGTAAGGTTTGGATGCAGCTGGTTGGCTATGGAAACCCATTCCACTAAGCTGTTCTTAAAGGTAATCTAAAGTAGTGATTGACTCTGCAGAAAGTTGGCTACCTCTGCGCATCTGCTTAACACACTCTATCATTTTACATGGCCTACAATTTCACTGTCAGTCCCAGTTGTTTCAATTTTGTTATAATATCACTGAAAATTAACTGTGGAATATTTAGAAGTGAGGAAATGTCAGGAATGGACTTGTTGCACTGGTGGCATCCTATCACGGTACCATGCTGGAATTCACTGAGCAGTCTGCATGTCTAGGTGCTTGGTTTTGAACACATGATTTGAACACATGGGTTCAATGCTTTGGAAGAGTGAGTGAATACTTTTGACAAGATTTTATTTTAATGTGTATTTTACACATTATTATTTTGACTCACACATGGATGTCTCACACATGTTCATCATAAACATTGCACTTTCATGTACACACACACAAACATTAATCATAGCTTGAGTAGCTAAGACTGGATTAACAGACAGCTGTTAACCAATGTTGTAAAACATGTTATATTTGTCTGTGTTGGTTAGGTTTGTCAGTCATAGAAACTTGGAACAGTTGCAGAATTCAGAATATCCCATTTGTGCCCCTCCTTTTTCATGGTGAGAAATGATCACTGTTTTTGTTGGGCTGAGGGTCTTATTCGTCAGTTTTCTGTTCCTACATAAACAGTGCAGCAGTTACATTCCAGCATCTAAACAACACTAGGATAAAACTTTTGTAGTAAATTGACACTGTGAATTAATAACTATAGCTTTGTGGGACTTTTGCTGATTTGCAGCTTTATAAAATGTCTATACATATGCTAAAAGCAACAAACATGGTATCTGTAACAGACAAAAATTACAAAGCTGGGTGTTATGCAGATGATGGGTAGTTCCAGTTTCTATTCTCTCAAATGTTACAAAAGGGCTATTTAGGTTGATTTGCTGAACTGTATTTTAGACGTTTGCTGGAATTTTAAAGCAAATTAATTATGTTTTTGGTATGTTTTTATATGTACAAGCTTGGTAACAATGCAAAACCTGAGGTAAGTAATAAATAATGGTAATTATGTCTTGTTTGTTAATTATGTAAAGTTTTCTTTTAAGCAGCTTCTTATGTAATATATTAGACATACCTGGATGATGTGTCTCTAAAACTTTACTCACTTTACTTACAATCTATTTAATTGGTGGGAAATGTCCCAAAGAGGTTCAACAGAACCTGCGCTAAAGGGACTGAAGCATTTTCATGCACTAAGCTATAGAGTGATATAGTTTTGTGTGGGTGTGGGGTCTGGTCACAGGTTAAGTGGGGCAGCTATCAAGCATTATTTCCCAGAGACGTCACTGGATTTCACTAAACAACAGTGAACAGCGTGCCTACCAATTACCATAACCAGAAACACTTTTGAATATTTAACACAACACGCAACTGGTTTCTCCTATTAAACTGGATAAATGAAAGAAAAACATGGTTGATACTGGCAAATTATTCCACTTTTTACGGCAGCAAAAATAGGTGTTTAGGGCTGAATAACAAACACAGTTTGAAGCATGCAGAGGTAAAAGTCAAGTGCGTTTTTTTAAACAGATTGACAGTGAGGCACAACAGCATAAGCCAGGCAAACATAACTGAGGGACAAGACAGAGTCATAAACAGAGAGGCAGGCAGGGGTCAAGAACCAGAGAGTCAGAGATAAGGCAACCAAATGAAAGGGAGAATACAAGAAAGAGAGTCAAAAACCAAGGCAGGGTAAAACCCAGCAATGAGTTCTAGTCTCTCTGGGATGACCTAATGTGAGAGAAGTAATGACCCATGTAATCAAACAGTCATGGAACTGCAGTGGAACGAAGACCTGTCTGGGAGGCACGACTATGGGATATGTTCTACAGAGTTTACCAGCTCAATTCCATCATCATTTAGTGTTACGCATTACAGGACAATAGATAATTTGGAAATTAAAAAATAAAACAGAGACCAATGAGCATGACAGGAATTTAGATGTTGGGCAGACCAGAGATACTTGAAGTTTTTATGGTCTGTCAAAACGAGAAACAGATGTCTTCAAAAGCTAATTTGATAGCCAATAGTTCCTTATTCTGTAATTTCGCTTGGTTGGAGATAATTTGTCTGAGAAATGATTGACTGGACATCATTTTTCAGGTTCACCACTCTGTTGGAATAATAAGGCACCTACTCCCACATTGGAGGCATCAACCTCCACAACAAAAGGTTTAGTAGGCTGGGGATGCTTAAGTACAGGAGCAGTGGTGAACCTCTGTTTCAGCTCCTCAAATGCATTCTCTGCCTGAGAGTTCCAAGCTAAGTTCTTGACATTGCCTTTAAGAGGTGAGAGGTGAGAGGAGCAGCGACAGAGCTGCATAATAATCAGTGGTAAACAAACCTACAAAACCTAGGAACCTTGGCAAGTCTCGAAAGGAATTGGGGATAGGTCACTTGACACAGCCTTAACCTTACA
>JAMWET010000696.1:0-34858 GCA_024036415.1 Prochilodus magdalenae
AAAATGCTGTGTTAGTGAGCAGAGAAGAGTTAAACCTCTAGGTTTTATTTTTAGATGTTAGAATGCCCAATTTCATATACATATATACTGGAGCATGGTCAGACAGAACAATGGGACCAATTTTACTGTCTGTTACGAGGTGGATTGAACTGTTAGGTATGAAAATATAGTCAATACGTGAATATGAACTGTGAGGGTTAGAGTAAAATGTGTAATCCCTAAGCAAAAGATTTAATTCCCTCCAAATATCAACCAAACCAGATTCTTTACAAGTCTCATTAAGCACCAATGAAGATTTAGAATTGGTTGAGAGAAGGATCTGTCCAGATTTTGATCCAAAATACAATTAAAATCACCAGCCATGATACCCAAGTTTTTACGATTATTGTTAAACAATTGGATTATATCAGACATAAAATTAGGACAATCCACATTTGGTGCATAAATATTGAGCATGGTAATATGCTGTCCATTGTTACGCGGGACGAGGGGACCGGATGCACATGCAAGTCAGTTTATTGACAAAGAATAAAACAAAAACCAAGGAGACTATACTAGGAGACAGGACAACAACAACAACAGACATAGAGAAACTTACTGAGTACTTCATGGAAAAAACAACAAGGCAAGGGACCAGTAGGGAGACAAAATACCGAACAAGAACAAAGGGCAGACACCGGGTATAAAACAGCTAGGGCTGACGAGAGACACCTGGGAAGGGGCGGAGCTACAAACATTACCTAGAGGGCGGAGACAGGAGGGGCACATGACCAAAACAGACAGACGCACACGGGGCAAGACAACAAAGGTCACATGATAACACAAGCACATGGACAGGCAGACAGACATGGCAGGGTGTGACATAACCCCCCCTCTAATGCGCAGCTCCCGAGGCGCATAGCAGAAAGCACAACGAGAGCTGGCTCAGAGGGGAGAGCTGGAACAGAACGAACAAACAGACTAAACATAGCAGTGGGTAACCAGAATAGGGAGACTGAACCGGGGAACATTCAGGGGAGCCTAAACCGGGGAAAACATACCGGGGAGCCTAAACCGGGGAACAAACTGAATAGGAGACGGGACGGACAACTGAGCAGGAGACGGGACGGACAACTGAGCAGGAGAAGGGACAGACAACTGAGCAGGAGAAGGGACGGACAACTGAGCAGGAGAAGGGACAGACAACTGAGCAGGAGAAGGGACAGACAACTGAGCAGGAGAAGGGACAGACAACTGAGCAGGAGAAGGGACAGACAACTGAGCAGGAGAAGGGACAGACAACTGAGCAGGAGAAGGGACAGACAACTGTGCAGGAGAAGGGACAGACAACTGTGCAGGAGAAGGGACAGACAACTGTGCAGGAGAAGGGACAGACAACTGTGCAGGAATAGGGACAGACAACTGAGCAGGAGAAGGGACAGACAACTGAGCAGGAGAAGGGACAGACAACTGAGCAGGAGAAGGGACAGACAACTGAGCAGGAGAAGGGACAGGGGACTGGACCGGGTACTGGACAGGGGACTGGAACAACGACTGGACAGGGGACTGGACAGGGGACTGGAACAACGACTGGACAGGGGACTGGAACAACGACTGGACAGGGGACTGGAACAACGACTGGACAGGGGACTGGAACAACGACTGGACAGGGGACTGGAACAACGACTGGACAGGGGACTGGAACAACGACTGGACAGGGGACTGGAACAACGACTGGACAGGAGACTGGACAAAAGGCGACTGGACAGGAGACTGGACAAAAGGCGACTGGATAGGGAACTGGACAAAAGGCGACTGGACAGGAGACTGGACAAAAGGCGACTGGATAGGGAACTGGACAAAAGGCGACTGGACAGGGAACTGGACAAAAGGCGACTGGACATGGGGCTGAACAAATGACGGCAAGACAGGGGGCTGGACAAACGGCGACTGGACAGGGACAAAGACTAGAGTGGGAACAGGAACTGTCACAGTCACAGGGACAGGGATAGACAACGGAGACATGGGAACATTTACACAGAACGTGACGGGAACAGGGACATGTGCGACAACAGGGACAAACATACAACTAGAAACAGGACCAGGACTACATAGAGCAGGGCTGAACAGGCACGGAACAAGAGCAGGCCGGGCAGGGAACTGCGGAGCGGGCCGGGCAGGGAACTGCGGAGCGGGCCGGGCAGCAGCCACGTCTTGGGCGGCAGCCGGCAGAGCAGGAATCACTTGTTTCGGGGTCAAGGCGGGAGTCACAGGGGTCAAGGCAGGAGTCACAGGGGTCAAGGTCAAGGCGGGAGACACTCTGGTCAAAGCGGGAGTCTGTGGTGCAGGCGGGCCGGGTGCGTCTTCCACGGGCGCAGGCGGGCCGGGTGCGTCTTCCACGGGCGCAGGAGGGCCTGCAGCGACGTCCTCAGGAGCAGGAGGGCCTGCAGCGACATCCTCAGGAGCAGGCGGGCCTGCAGCGACATCCTCAGGAGCAGGCGGGCCTGCAGCGACATCCTCAGGAGCGGAGCAGCGGGCAGGGAACTGCGGAGCGGAGCAGGAGTCTAAAGGGGTCAGGAGCGGAGCAGGAGTCTCCAGGGGGAGCAGGAGCAGGGCTAGCAGCGAGTCTCCGGCGGGCAGGAGCCGGCAGGAGCAGGGAGTCTCTTGTTTCGGGGTCCTAGGAGCGGGAGTCTCTGGGTTCCGGGCCAGAGCGGGAGTCTCCGGGTTCAGGGCCGGAGCGGGAGTCTCCGGGTTCCGGGCCGGAGCGGGAGTCTCCGGGTTCAGGGCCGGAGCGGAAGTCTCCGGGTTCAGGGGGCCCTGCAGCAGCAGCCACGGCTGCAGGCAGACCTGCGGCGACGTCCTCGGGAGCAGGAGGGCCTGCGGCGACGTCCTCGGGAGCAGGCAGACCTGCGGCGACGTCCTCGGGAGCAGGAGGGCCTGCGGCGACGTCCTCCGGAGCAGGAGGGCCTGCGGCGACGTCCTCCGGAGCAGGAGGGCCTGCGGCGACGTCCTGGCCCTGCAGCGACGTCCACGGCTGCAGACGGACCTGCAGCGACGTCCACGGCTGCAGACGGACCTGCAGCGACGTCCTCGGCTGCAGACGGACCTGCAGCGACGTCCTCGGCTGCAGACGGACCTGCAGCGACGTCCTCGGCTGCAGATGGACCTGCAGCGACGTCCACGGCTGCAGACAGACCTGCAACGACATCCCAGGAGGCAGGCAGAACCTCTGAGGCCTCCTCTGCGATATGCAGGCCTGTTGAGACCTCCAGGGGACCCACCTGCCAGGTATAGGCCCCAGATTGGGCTGTGGGCCTGGGAAATCGCGCCCTCAACAACCCAAAAAATCCCTTCAGCGTCATAGCTTCTGAGGGTCTACCCTTAAGAATAATGTCTGCCCATTGGGCAGCCTTTCCCCTAAACAACGACTTTAAAAACAAGACTTGTGTCGCTTCAGGTGGCGTGGGGCAAGTCAGAAACTTCAAGTACAGTTCGCTTTGTAGCCTAAAGCCTTCAAAGTCTGCGGTTTCTCCGTCATAAGGACGGGGAGCGTTTATACAGGAAGTCAGCTGACTCACTGCATCCATTTTAAGGTTCGGTATTATGTTACGCGGGACGAGGGGACCGGATGCACATGCAAGTCAGTTTATTGACAAAGAATAAAACAAAAACCAAGGAGACTATACTAGGAGACAGGACAACAACAACAACAGACATAGAGAAACTTACTGAGTACTTCATGGAAAAAACAACAAGGCAAGGGACCAGTAGGGAGACAAAATACCGAACAAGAACAAAGGGCAGACACCGGGTATAAAACAGCTAGGGCTGACGAGAGACACCTGGGAAGGGGCGGAGCTACAAACATTACCTAGAGGGCGGAGACAGGAGGGGCACATGACCAAAACAGACAGACGCACACGGGGCAAGACAACAAAGGTCACATGATAACACAAGCACATGGACAGGCAGACAGACATGGCAGGGTGTGACATCCATATAACAGGCCTGAGATTAGTATATATCTACCTTCAGGATTATTTATTTGTTTTTCACAATCAAATGGCAAATGTTTGTTAATTAATATAGCAACACCTCGTTTCCTCGGATTTGAGTTACAAGAGGCAAAAAACACCTGTCCCACCCAATCTCTTTTACGTTTTAGGTCTGACAAATGGGTTTCCTGAATCATGACAACCGATGCTCCCTCCCTTTTAAGAAAAGTTAAAATTTTCTTCGTCTTAATAATATGTCCTAAGCCTTTCACATTCCAAGTTATATATGTAAGAGAATCATTCATATTCAATCTCAAAAACGGATAAACAAGATGTAACTGCAGAAATGCAGTGTGCTATCTTAAGTAGGTATAAAGCTTCGAGTGCAACCATTTTAAATTTTGCAAACACAAAGAAACACAAACACCCCTTCCCACCCTCTCCCAGCCCTGTCCCCAAATGACAGGACACACTAAATGACGTTAGGTCACCAGGCCCATAGGGCTTAGAATGAAAAATAACCACAAAAACAACACTACACGGCTCAGCATACGCCGTAAAATATAAAGGAAACAAAACGAGCAACGCTCTGAAACAATATTTGACCAAATCTCAAACGAAAAAAAAAAAAGAAAAGTCCGACAGCATAGTTTCTGTCATATTAAAACTGAAATGTGATCTGGAGGAAAGGCTACCTCTAAAACATCTATAAAACGGTTAGGTTAAACACCAAATTGGCTGCATTGTCAAAAGAGTCACTTATCTTTTCCCAAACTGGACAGAAAGTCCTTGGCTGCTTCAGTCATAGAGAACAGGTGGATCTGATTATTGTGGACACATCGGAGTTTCGCAGGATAAGCAAAACCTTGGTACATCTGACGATCAGAGGACTCTTTCCTCAGATCGCTGAACTCACGCCGGCAGAAAGATCCTGATAGAATCGGAGATATCCCCCTTCAAGCGTTACCTAGTTCCTCTGGGCGGCCGGTAAGTATGATTGTTTAAAGTAAATATTTACACCAATATTAATCATATATTCCATGTTTGGTCTTCAGCCTGGTCTCTGGTCATTCCTTCATTCATCCATACTGGTGAAGCTCTCGCAAGTGCTGATTAATGAAAGCTGTGGAAGACAGAAAGCAATCAGTGAAGGAGGAATCATAGTTGACTTGTGTTTCCATTTACTGTCTGCTGCAACTCAAAGCACAGACTTGAAACAAGAGTCAGTCTTACCTAGTGGATCACTTCCCCCTGTTCTTGCTGCTCCATATGGTGCCTCTCCAGCTGTCTTAGATCCAAAAGCCCCTGGGCCTGTTCCCACTCCTGTCCCTGTTCTTGTCAAGCCTGTTGCACTTAAACCTGCACCCCCTGGCATTGTACCACCGAAACCTGTTCTACCCATGCCACTAGTTCCAGTGCCGGCAAAAGCCGCGCTTGAACCTGTGCCGGCCAGCCCTGTTCCTACACTACTAAGTCCTGGCAATCCTGTCGATCCCCCTCAACTCCCAGTTGTTCTGCCAAATATGGATGTTCCCTGGCCAGAAGTCCCAAGCGCTGAGGAGCCTGTGCCTGCCCCAAATGGGGGCGCCATAGGCCCCATTCCACCTGGCCCAACACTACCGCCTCCAAATGGGCTCTGTGGAAATTTATTTGGACCAAATGATGGCATGAATGGATTGGATCCACCAGAAAATGGTGAGGACTGGAAAGAGAAAAAAAAACACAACTTGAAGGGAAAATATGAGTGTCATGTTGCTGTTGTCATGTTCTAAAAATAGCAACCTTATGAGAAAACTTATAAGGAAAAATGCTTTGAAACTTAAGCATAGTTACCTTCGTCCAATCTAAGGGTTATTATTCAGTAACTACATAGTAATAAAGACAGTAACGAAGAGTACAGTGTTTTATCTCCTACCTCTTACAAATGGCCAATGAAGAATTGAGGTCATTGACGCTGTCAGTCAGCATTTTAATTTTGATTTCTTTTACGGACAGCATATTCTCCAGAAGTTTTTTGTTTCCATTTAGCTTGGTGACATCCAGCAGGAGTCGCTCTAAATCTTTGTCATAGGTTTGCTGGACTTGCTTGAGAACCTTCTTGTTCTCTTCAATGATGTTGGTTCGGTTGGTCTTGCACCAGGTAGCGTCTTCATTCAGACGTTTGTTCTCCGTTATGCATTTGGCATTTTCGCCGATAGTAGTGGTGACCTGGCTCCCTACTTTAGGGATTCCTTCTAAGGACTGGACAAAGTCCTCCTTACACTTCTTCTCATACATGTTGATGCACTCCTCCAGGAATGCTTTGTCCTGGCGCAGTTCAGTTCCCTCCAGCTGATACCTGATCCTGTATTTCTGAGCACCCTACAACTCAAGTTTCGTAAGGTTGACGAACTCGATGTTTCAGAAATCTGTCACCTAACAGAATAAAATACATAAGCTATAACTCTGATCTACCACCAACCTGAACTGTGGGTCCTGAGGAAAACCCAGAGGCTGCACATTTTTCCTTCAACCATATGTACTGTGATCTGGACCAATCAATTATTAACCTTTGGGCTAACGTGACAAATGCAGATAATGTTGGATGTTTACCTGTTGCTGTGCACGGCATGCGTGCAGGACTTAGAGAAGATCTTTTATCCATTTCACACTAAGACTGCAGAGAGCAAAACACAAACCACAACTCTAAATATCAGTTACAATGGACTTGCACGTTTGAGGAGCCTGAAAGGTCTTCATCAATGAAAGAGGAATCATTATCAATGGAAAGTGATTACATGTCTCAATTGGTACTGTCATTAAACAGTAAATCATTTGCATAAGAGTATTACACGTTTAATTACAGTCCCAAAGGTGCTATTTGTCAGCTCATAGCAATACATAGCAATAGCAATTCAGCCTATTACTGCTGTCAGAACAAAACCTTGCATCTCCAAAATGGTAACTTTACAGGAGAAGGAAAAAACAGACTTTACTTTTAATGCAAGTCAGTGGAACCAGACTTAATTCCAAGACATTTCAGGATATTTCTTTTTTTTGCTCATCGTGAAGCATAACAGGGACTTTCAAATTATGTCAAAAAATGAAAATAGCAAACGTGGAGATTGGGGTTCTTAGACTATTGAAGCAGTATTAAGATTCTTGACATTAGCAGAGAGCATTGTCAGCACATTTTACAAGCTGAAAAAGTCCTTTACAGAATGTAGATGTTCCAGATGTTTCTCATTCTCATTCACAATTTAATATAGACATGAATTTAGTTCTAACAGTGAACAGAAAAGAACCTTACACACCGATAACCTACTACACTTCATACCCATTTAGTGCGCAAGTTGGTGATGGCAAGGGTCGAAATGTTGGCCAGTTTGCGTAAGTTAGCCAGGTCTTTGTCACTGAGCTTCTTGGCAGTGAGAGTGACGTTCAGCACCTGGGTCAGGTTCTTCTCCTTGGCTTTGAGAGCCACGTTTTCCAGCGAGAGCCTGCTGTAGCTCTGCTCCAGCTCCTGGATTCTCTTCTCCTCCACTGTTTGCTGAGGCTCTCCGTAAATAAGGAACAGCACCAGACTGACGATGATGAGAGACTGGATCAGTGAGGAGAAAAACAAGACGATTCTTACGTAGTAACCGCAGCTCCTCTCCTTCGAGCGGTGCAGGCTCTTGGCTGCCAAGCCCATTTTGGCTTGGGAGTAGCCACTATTGTACATGGCGACTGCAGAGAGGAGAACTCAGGTTGAGAAGCCACAGTTCACTTTACACTTGTTTAATACTGCACTCTAGGCACCTCATCTAGGGCCGAGGTAAGAGCCTTTATACTAGGACATCTCCTCCCCCTTTTTCCTGGTCCTCCCGCAGTTTCCCTTCGATATACAGCCACATGCAAAAGTTTGGGTGTCGAAGGACATGCTGATCAACACGTCCTGAAATGGGAAGAGACGTCTACAGAGTTGGATGCACACAGTTTCTTTAACTCTTAAATAAAAATCAGTAGGTCCCACCGAGATTTAAACTCGACTTGCTGAATTCAGAGTCCAGAGTGCTAACCATTACACCTTAGAACCATGTCAGCCAGCAGGTCTGTCATAGCTTTCACTTACAGTGCAAATCTTGTCACGGTGCCTGATGTTGACATGAAGACAAGGACGCTGTGAAATCAAATAAGGAGTGCTAAGAAGCTATAACACTCAATCACATCCAGCCTCACCTATAGCAGTCTTTCTCTGCTGAAAACCAGCATAAAAACCAGCAAAGACTTTTCTGAGACATAACTTCAGAGCGCTGTATTCAAAGTCCAGAGAACTGACTGCCACAGTCCGAAGCACCCCAGGGCCATGTCTTTCTCAGCTCTAACAAACCTTTCTGATGTTGGTGTCTTTTGAAAAAAAAAATCTGAACGTTTTGCTCAGAATGCCAGTTTTGTCTTTCTCTAGTGCTTCTTTTCATCATCCAACAATCCATTCTCTTAAGCTAAATCTTTCGCTGGGTCCAATTACAAATTAGTAGAGTTGAACTTGGAGCGTTTCGGCCAGTCTGATAACAGCAAGAACACACTAGTAGCACTTGGTCATTAAATGCGTTTTTCGCAACAGTTTCTTTAACTCTCAAATAAAGCTTAGCAGGTCCCACCGAGATTTGAACTCGGATCACTGGATTCAGAGTCCAGAGTGCTAACCATTACACCATGGAACCATGTTGGCAAGCTGGTTTGTCATAGCTTTCACTTACAGTGCAAATCTTGTCACGGTGCCTGATGTTGGCATGAAGACAAGGACGCTGTGAAATCAAATTAGGAGTGCTTAGAAGCTTAAAGACTCATTTACATCCAGCCTTTCTCAGCTGCCCAAGTTTGCATCTTCTCAATTGCACAAGGGTCTATTACATCCACGTGTCCCAGCTGAAAAACAGCTTCTAAGGTTCCACCAAGGTTTAAACTCGGATCGCTGGATTCAAAGTCCAAAGGGCTAACCATTACACTGGGGAACCTTAAACTCCTAACTGACTTGTAAGTTCAGTCTCTGAAGAAAAGCAATCCGTGATAAATCGTTTGATCCTTGTATGTTGCAACGTGTTTATTCTGCCAAATACATGTCTTGAATGGTGAAGAGTTTGAGAGAACTTTTCACTGTAACGGGGAGTATCTGATCCCAAGTCATCTACTCTAACTTTTCACATCACCAACTCCTGCAAGCCACGTTAGTGAGCAACCTTTTTGAATGCTTGGTCACGCCATGCATTTTTGCAGGATTGACATGGAAGCAGCAGTGAAGCCTACTGGAAGATTAAGTTTCTGAAACTGGTTTTTACCCTATTGCGTATTGCAACGTCTCAGGCTTACCTGCTTGTGGCGCTTAAAGAAAGCTATGAAGGTCCCGCTCAGATTTAAACTCGGATCACTGGAATCAGAGCCCAGAGTGCTAACCGTTACACCACAGAACCCATCCACAGTTGCCTGTAGGATTTTCGTAAAACCAGCAAAAACTTTTCTGAGTTATAACCTCAGAGCGCAGTATTCAAAGTCCAGAGAACTGACTGCCACAGTCCGGAGCACCCCAGGGCCATGTCTTTCTCAGCTCTAACAAACCTTTCTAATGTTGGTGTCTTTTGAAGAAAAAATCTGAACGTTTTGCTCAGAATGCCAGTTTTGTCTTTCTCTAGTGCTTCTTTTCATCAACCAACAATCCATTCTCTTAAGCTAAATCTTTCGCTGGGTCCAATTACAAATTAGTAGAGTTGAACTTGGAGTGTTTCGGACAGTCTGATAACAGCAAGAACACACTAGGAGCACTTGTTCATTAAATTCGTTTTCTTTAACTGTTCGAAGGTAACGGCACATTTGTCATGTGATCAGTTTCGTACTGTGCTTGTGTAACACAGTGCAAATGGTCTCACGCTGATCACATCGTCTGCCTGTGTGTTTACCATCATATCTACACCACCTCATGGAATGATACTGCGACTGCAACCCGAGTTATAGATATAATGCACATTAAGAGATTCCTCCTCATTAATTAAATTCATTTTTTATCATTCTGTTTCGCTGACTGCGAACTGGAGGCCATGTAAGTAGCGCTGGTAAACAGCCCCTAGCTAACTCCAGAGATCTCAGCACATGTTATACTGCTTATACTGCTAATGCTGCAAACAAGGCGACCAATAATGTGGTTAACAGAATTACAGATAATCTTAGTGCTACTGCTAGTCATGCTAATACAGGCATTCTCAATAGCCCAACTAGTGCCATGTCCTACATCATTGAGACTGTGTCTGTTACCCGTCCCGCTCGTAAACGGCGACATAGAACAATCGGTCCTAACAATCTTGTTAAAATCAATTTAACTTCCGGTAGTGGTAGCGCTACATGCTCTCGTATTAAGCTCGGTTTACTAAATATACGGTCTCTGGCACCCAAAGCAGATATTGTAAACGAAATAATTACTGATAAGCAACTCGGTGTGCTATGTCTCACTGAAACGTGGGTCAAACAGGGTGAATATTTAGCTCTGAATGAATCCACCCCACCAGGGTTTAGTTATTATCACACCCCACGTATCAGTGGTAGAGGTGGAGGTGTAGCTACACTCTATAATACTGATATGGGCCTCACTCAAATTGCAGGCCACAAAACAAACGCCTTCGAATTTCAAAATATTCGAGTAGCCAGCCCTTGTCCTGGATCTACTAGCTTAATATTATCTACGGTGTATCGCCCCCCGGGCCCGTACTCTGAATTTCTTACAGAGTTTGCAGAGTTTCTAACAGACACAGCCCTCTCTGCGGATAAGGCTCTTATAGTCGGAGATTTTAACATTCATTTCGAAAATAACACAGACACCTTAAAAATAGCGTTTGAGGCTCTGATTGATTCTATGGGCTATATTCAAAACGTGATAGGACCTACTCACCGCTGTAACCATACCTTAGATTTGGTATTATCGCGAGGAATCAGGGTAGAGAACTTAGACACAGTCCCTCAGAGTGACTGCATCTCAGATCATCACCTGATATTATATGAAGTCATTCTAGATTATAATGTTTTCATGCCGCCCCGCTACCGATATAAACGAAGTATCACTGCCTCTACTATAGATGCCCTTATAAATAGGCTACCAGATCTTTCAAACGTCCCAGCCCCGCTGGGCCTCGATGAGCTTGAGAGTACTACTGAGTACGTGCAGTCCACCCTTCAGTCAACTCTCGATAGTGTGGCTCCAATAAAGAGGAAAATTGTTAGAAGAAAAACGTTTGCGCCGTGGTACAATGATTATACTCGCACACTCAAACAAAAAGTTCGTAGTTATGAACGTAAATGGCGTATAACTAAATTAGACTGTTTCCGAAGTGAGTGGAAAAACACTCTCCTGGAATATAAACACGCCCTACACGCAGCTAAAACTGCCTACTTCTCATCACTAATTGAGAAAAACCAAAATAATCCTAAAGTCCTGTTCAGTACAATATCAAAACTCACTAGTAACATTAAACAGTCTGAAGACTGTATTCAAACTACATTCAGCTGTGATGACTTTAGCAGGTTTTTCAATGACAAAATAGAACATATTAGAACACTAACCCAACATACATCTGTAAATGTAGTAACACAGTATGACGTGTTTCCTGTCAGCCCAAAAGGCGAACTGGTATCCTTTAGCTCCATCACTCAGGATCAGTTAATTAAGCTAATTAGCTCTTCTAAATCCTCAACTTGCATTCTAGACCCAATACCGACAAAACTTCTCAAGCAGATCATGCCCAGTGTGGTGAATCCTCTGCTCTCTATCATTAACTCGTCCCTTAGTCTTGGACATTTACCGAGATCGTTAAAACTCGCTGTAGTTAAACCTCTAATTAAAAAACCTGAGCTCGATCCCAATGAGCTCACTAACTATAGACCAATTTCCAATCTCCCTTTTCTATCAAAGATCTTAGAAAAAGTGGTATCGCAACAACTTTGCTCTCACCTACATGAGAACTCTCTTCATGAGATGTTTCAGTCTGGCTTTAGACCCCACCACAGTACCGAGACAGCTTTAACTAGAGTAGTGAATGATCTCTTGGTGTCTCTTGATAATGGTCAGGTATCTATATTAGTTCTTTTAGATCTCAGTGCTGCATTCGACACCATTGACCACACAATCCTCCTTGACAGACTTGAACATCAATTTGGCGTTAAAGGACAGGCTTTATCCTGGTTCAGATCGTATCTGACTGACCGCTATCAGTTTATTAGTCTTAACAATAAGCACTCTAGTCATACTCTAGTAAGATATGGTGTCCCTCAAGGGTCAGTGCTCGGGCCACTTCTTTTTTCCCTTTACATGCAGCCTCTTGGTAACATAATCCGTAGTTTCGACGTCAGCTTTCACTGTTACGCTGACGACACTCAATTATATATATCAGCCAAACCAAATGAGGCTTTAAATCTAAATAAACTAGAAGATTGCATTACTAATATTAGAAACTGGATGGCCAAGAATTTCCTTCAGCTTAATCCAAGCAAGACTGAGGTCCTGCTACTTGGCCCTAATGCAGAGAGAACTAAACTCTCCCAGCTCGTCTTGAATATAGATGGCCACACTATTACTCCTAGCTCAACTCTGAGAAATCTAGGCGTTATTTTCGATACCAGCTTGTCTTTCGATGCACATATCAGTAACATAGTTAGGACGGCATTTTTCCATCTACGGAATATCGCTAAATTACGTAATATCCTATCCTTAAAAGACGCGGAAAAGCTGGTCCATGCCTTCATAACTTCTAGGCTGGATTATTGCAACACACTTTTAGCCGGTTGCACAAATAAGGCTCTACATAAGCTCCAGCCCGTCCAGAACGCAGCTGCTAGAGTCCTTACTAGAACTAAAAAATACGATCACATTTCCCCGATACTGTCCTCACTACACTGGCTACCTGTTAAATTTCGTGTGGAGTACAAGATTCTACTCCTTACATACAAAT
Source organism: Prochilodus magdalenae (assembly GCA_024036415.1). NCBI lineage: Eukaryota > Metazoa > Chordata > Actinopteri > Characiformes > Prochilodontidae > Prochilodus > Prochilodus magdalenae. Next base: position 12,926 of record JAMWET010000696.1, read on the forward strand.
CAGTGAACGGTCTGGCCCCTCAGTATCTCAGTGAACTACTTCACTCATACGAACCCACGCGTGCGCTCCGCTCACAAAATAGCGGCCTGCTGACAGTACCTAGGTTCAGAAGAACCACAGCAGGTGGTCGAGCCTTTTCTTGCGTAGCCCCGAAACTATGGAATCTTCTCCCTTTATCCGTTCGGGAATCAGACACACTCTCTACATTTAAAACTAGACTCAAAACTTACTTGTTTGCACAAGCATTTAGCTGATAACATCTGTTTACCGCTTTAATTTACATTTCTCCATAAATGGACAAATACCCAAACTTCTCTCCCTCTCATCTGTCTCCTCTATGAGCGAATCATTCCTGACGGATCACACTGAGGGGCTACCAGCGCAGAGGAATCCTCTACAGGACTACACACACTCAACTCAACAAGTTACAGTATCTACCTCTTAATCCTTAATCCTCCTAATCAGTGTCTGTCTCCATCTCTTTCTCTCTTACTTTCTCTATCTCTATCCTTCTTTCTCTCTTTCTTTCCTCTTCTTTGTTAAGCACTGGACTGACGTGATCACATCAGAACCCCCAGAGTGGATAGAGGCACCTGAGCATCAGCGCCACTGTGTGTCTTCTGTCCTGTTTCATCACCCGGCATGACCACAACCTTACACTGACCAGCGTCTGGCCATGCTTATTATGGTCGGCTCCAACTTGCAGTTACTGCCTCCTGGACTAATCAGACTGGATCTAATCAGATTGGATCTATTAGATGTTCTCCTATGTTAATTCTATCTGTCTCTCTCGTCTCATCCGGGTTGACCTGAGCAGGTTGGGTTCCGCCCTTGAGCCTGGTCCCTCTCGAGGTTTCTTCCTTACCCAAGGGAGTTTTTCCTTGCCACTGTTGCCTCTGGCTTGCTCAAGGGGGGCTCGGACCCGGTTTTTCCACCCTCACATGTCTGTACATTAACCTTGTGGTTCTTTTCTTTTTATAACAAATTGATTTTCTTGTGAAGCTGCTTTGAGACAACGTTGGTTGTAAAAAGCGCTATATAAATAAAATTGATTGATTGATTGATTGAGTGGGGTGTGTGCAGTTTGGTGTGAGTGGGGTGTGTAAAGTGTGTGAGGTGTGAGTAGAGTGTGCAAGCTACAGTGTGGCTGTAGCTTGAAAACTGTGGGAGGAGATACTGTTTAAATTTTGAACGCGGAATAATAATAATAAGAAGAAGAAGATTAACAAAAACAGTAAGTTGGCTTGTAAAAGAACGTTGACAATCGTGTGACGTGTGAGATGTGTGGTCAGTGTGTAGAGAGTAGTGTGAGGTGAAAATTTGTGTTTGGTTGAGTGTGAAATGCGTGGTGTATGAATTGTGAGCTATGTGGTTTGTGATGTGATGTGGTCCCATAGATGCTCAGGCTTCAGGAATTATGAAGTCAGGGCAGTGCTTGCAAGTCTTGGTCATGGTCCTCCATCCAATGTTGAGATTTTAGCTGAGTGACAGGACTTAGAATATGAGAGTGCTTCAGTACTTTGGGGTCCACACCACCATGTTGTCATTGTCAGATTTGTCCGACCTGCGTTTGGCAGGAAGAGTTTTATGATGCTGAAAACGACTGATGGTTCAAATTAAAGTGCCAGTAAACACCTTGAAGAGATTGTAGCCTCTGCTAGCATGTTTCATTATTGCTGACTGATCTTAAGGACACCATTGTTATCCCTTTTCCCTCCATTCAGGCTTGTGCACTGCAAACTGGATTGTTTATATTTACACCAAGTGTAAGTTCGGAACCCCAAACGGCACCAACCGTGGCAATATCTGTGAATGTGCCCATCGCTGAGGAAAGAGAAGGCAAAAATGGCGCCACCCAGGCCTTTTTTCGACCGAAAGAACTGTGGTCTTTGAACTGGTTCCATTCAGGCTTTGTAGAACCTCGAAACTATTCAGGAAACCAGTCCGCTTTTGCACCAGCATTTATTGGAACCAAGGAACGCCAAAAGAATAGATGGCATGGAGTATAGATTACCTGTGAGCATTTGTGCTGTTATTACAGATGTTTGTTTTGATCCAGACAGCAAGCACGGATCAACTTCTGGTGATAAGAGGTAGAATAGTTGCTTCAGCAGACCACTGGGTGTCGCCATTGTTGCTTTTGTTTTGCTCAACAACGCCCACAGATGTTTATTTAAAATTAGGTTTGTGAACTGGAATAGAAAAAGGTGAAAAAGGATGAAAAATCAGTGGTCTGCTGAAGAAATTCTTCTACATCGTATCTCCAGAAGTACATCTGTGCTTGGTCTTTGGTGATATGTGCGCTCTGCCACCTTGTAGGGTAAGGTTATCTTTGGTCAAAAAGGGCTATGAGTGAAGAACTCTTCCCACATTCTAATCACTGATACGGTTTCTCTCCTGTATGAATAAGATGGTGCTTCTGGAGAGTCTTCACCTTAGTGAAACTCATGCCACACTCTGAACAGTGGTAAGGTTTGAACCTGGTGTGAATACACTGATGCGTTTTGAGATTACTCTTCTGGTTAAAACTCTTCCAACAGTCTACACACTGATACATCAGCTTCTCTGATGTGTGGATGCTCTGATGTATTTGGAGATGGCTCATCCGTACAAAATTTATTCCAAATTCTGAACAATAATACTGTTTCAATCCCGTATGAATACGCTGATGTTGCTTGAGATTATGCCGTTGATTAAAACTCTTTCCACACTCTGCACACTGATGGGCCTTTTCTCCAGTATCAATACGCTGGTGTTCCTGAAGATTACGCTTTTGTCTAAAACTCTTCCCACAGTCTACACACAGATTTCTCTCCCATGTGAATGTGTTGGTGTCTCTGGAGACCACCCTTTACAGTAAAGCTCTTCTCACACTCTGAGAAATGATAGGGTTTCTGTCCTGTGTGAATACATTGGTGTGCCTGGAAAATTCTTTTTTTGTTTAAAACTATTCCCACAGTCTGCACACTGATACGGTTTCTCTCCTGTGTGAAAACGCTGGTGTGTTTGAAGACCACTGTTTTCAGTAAAACTCCTTCCGCACTCTGAGCACTGATACGGCTTCTCTCCTGTGTGAATGCCCTGGTGTGCCTGGAGATTACGCTTTTGATTAAAACTCTTCCTACAGTCTGCACACTGAAAGGGTTTCTGTCCATTGTTAATACGCTGGTATGTTTGGAGAAGACTCTTTTCAGTAAAACTCCTTCCGCGCTCTGAGTCTCCTCCCATAGGGTTTCTCTCCCATGTGAATGCGCTGGCCTCTTTGGGGACAGTATTTGTCTTTAAAGCTTGTAGAACAAGTCAGAGTGGTTGGTTCTCTCTTTGCTGGATGTCTTCTGCATGTTTCTGGGAGGCGTGTTAGTGTGGAGGGTATCAGATGGGGTTTGTAGAGTACTAGAGCTCTTTCTGGACACCATATGTCTCCTGAAAAGAAGCAGAAATAGAAAAACATTCAGTGTGAAATGCAACCAAAGTTTGACAAACACAGGTTGGTCAGGCATTAAACTAAACAAGTGGAGAAAATTTGTATCATCTGTTGAGAGTTCTACCAATGATGGCTATTAATCCCACAACTGTGGCTCCAACATTTGGGACCTAGATTCAAAGTTGTCACCGTAACCAAATTCCAAAATCATTATTCCAAAATATCTGGGATCGGCTAGGCCACGTTGTACTATATGGGTTATCAACCGACCGGGTTGTAATCGATTCATCACTTAATCAATACCCGGCAAAAGATTTATCAGCAACAGTTTGTAAGGGAAACACACATATCCAGCCAAACCTTTTAGTTTTGATAGCATCAAAAGTGGGAGAAAATTATCTACTCTATTCTATGCTGTAGAGTTATAAGTTGTTGAACAGAGTAAGTTATCAGTGTGTGTTGTAAATGTTCCTGTGACAAATAGAGTGATCTGAAAATGTAAATTTTTTCTATGTTGCAGGTGTTACATAAATGATAACCTATGAACACTTTAAAAACTGTTTTTGATCTTTGTGTAGCTCTCATCAAGTAGTTACTCAACCTGTACTTCTAATAAAATACCCTGATGCACAGAGATTTGAGACTGATACAGTAGGAAGGTTTTATTCATTCAACAATCAGCCAATACAGCTAATCTCTACACTTAGACCTATCCATAAGATGTCATTGAAACTATTATTACTCTGAAGCTAAAGACTGTTTTACAAAGAGGTGGCTACAAACATATCATAAAACCATGCAATTACATGAACTAGTTTTTTAAAAATCAAACTCACAACCCAACGGGGCTTTCTGTGCAAATGGTCCTGTATCTAAAACAACGGGATCCTGAAAACAACGTTAGCACTTGTCTACGTATAATGTGTAAAAACAAAACTGGCAAAAAGTAAGAGTAGGTCATTAAGTTTGGCTAAATTGAAAAAAAAGTAAATAATTTTTGCACATGTGGTAGTACTAAAAAAAGAATAAAACTAATTGGTATCAACACATTCCACCACAACACCCTCTCAGGTACTCAGGATATGACCTGCATGGGATTCCACTGTAGGAATGTGGAGTAATGCCACCGCATTGACTGTGGAACTGTGGAAACTTGGCCTGCATCCTGCTGACCCATCTGATACCCTTAACTACAGACTAATCAGACATTTATTATTCTACCCTACAAACACTAAACGCTCCTTTCTTGTACTGGGTTGTATCTGTTGTTGTCCCGAGGAGGATGGGTTCTCCTTTTGAGTCTTGGTTCCTCTCGAAGTTTCTTTCTTTTTGACTGAGGGAGTTTTTCCTTGCCTCTGTTGCCCTTGGCTTGCTAATTGAGGGCTCAGACACCAGATTCTTTGTAAAGCTGTGATGTGTAATGTTGACATGACTTGACTTGGACTTGATCATTCCAAAACATTGACTGTATTTTTCTTTAAATGTTCTTTGGTAGAACATCTTGTGTGCTTAGCGTTGTTGTCCAGCTGTTTGACCCACATTCTACTGAGATTAAGCTCATGGACAGATGTCCTGACATTTTCCTTTAGAATTTGCTGGTAAAATGCAGGATTTTTAGCTATTGCAATCATTGACTAAGATGCAGCTAAACAGGCCCAATTCATGATACTATCACCACCATCCAATAACCCACCAGCTTGTCCATGTGATCCTGCAAATGGAAAGCAGTGTTCTTTTTGTACACTGTGTGCACAATTATTAGGCAAGTCTTATTTTTGAGAATTATTTTCATTAATCACCAACTACAGTGCTCTCGGTTAATCCAAAATGTTAATAAACCTCAAACAGAAATGTTAGCTACAAGAGAAAAATATTGAATACACCAGCCGCTACCCTGCTAAACCGAGGATCCGACACCGAGAGGGATTTAAACTTTTTTCAACGCCATCTGAGGTAGAAACTTTCTTGGTCGGCCTCGTGGAGGACCAGACCATTTCCTAAAAGTGAGATGAGTCCTCACCACGACTGTGAAGGGTAAACGGTTAAACAAGATGGTGAAAATGTAGCTATTAAACCCTGTGATTTCTCTTAAATGTTAATCACATTTTGTATGTAATACCTGTGTATATATTTACCTCGCAATACCATTTGTATGTTAAAGAAATTCAGATTACATATAGCTTGGTTACATGTTTCACTTAGTTTTGATTGGTTCAGGAGCTATAACAGCACTTTAGAATACACATATTATAACAGCACACGGAGTTCTACCTACCCTGTGTTTTGTGTTTTGGGGGGGGGGTTCTAGGTTGGGTTTTCTTTATTTCGTGCAGGGAGGGGTTTGTTGTGTACTCTCTCTATAAGTTTGATTTTGTAGCTGTTGAACATCGTAAACATTTGACAGAAGGCCAGAGATATTATTTTCTGCAAGTTGCTATCTACATTTTATGTTGTTACTTAATAACCAGAGAAAGATTTATTCACACTGTGTAAAATGAATAAGACCGGACTTTTAAATTGTATTTCGCTAAACGTTAGAGGGATCAATTCCCCAATTAAAAGGAAGAAACTACTAACATACTTTAAAAAGCTATCCCCAGATATTGCATTTATCCAAGAGACCCACCTCACCGATATAGAGCATTTAAAGCTGCGCAGGGACTGGGTTGCCCATGTTTTTTTATTCCTCATTCTCATCCAAAGCTAGAGATGAAAACCTTAGATTCCGATTAAATTCCACAGAAAAAGACAAACATGGCAGATTCATTTTGGTAGACTGTGTAATAAATACAAAAAGGATAGTACTTGTGTCCTTATATGGCCCTTATACGCTCTGACTTATCTATCACAGGCATGAAAATAGGCACAGAGGAGCATAAACTGGCGCTTTATGCAGATGATCTATTACTATTTATATCCCAACCAACCAAATCCTTCCCATCTTTTCTTACATGCATTAAATCATACAGTGCAGTTTCGGGCTATAAAATTAATTACTTTAAGAGTGAAGCATTTCCAATTAATTTGACAGAACAGCAGATAAAAATGTTGCCTTGTTCATTTAAATGGTGTTCTGACAGTTTCAAATACTTCGGTATCAATATTTGTTCCATATATGACAAAGTCTACCAAGAGAACTACATATCATTAATGGATAGGTCTAGAGCAGATCTGCAGCGATGGATGGATCTCCCTCTGTCTTTAATTGGTAGAGTTAACACAATTAAAATGAACCTTTTACCTAAATTCATTTACTTATTTCATTGTAGTCCCAATTATGTTTTTATAAAGAATTAGATAGAGCAATAAGATATGGCGAAAAAAGGTCCCAGGGTTAAACTTCTTACTTTGCAGGCTCCCTACTCTAAAGGTGGTTTAAATGTTCCAAATTTCAGAATTTATTATTTGGCTTCCCAGTTTCGCGTGTTGTGGATGTAGATCTTTTCAAAGAGTAATGATGTGAGGTGGGTCTCGATAGAGCAACAGGAATTAAAGTCCATATCATTAGCAGTTATTCGTTTTCTGGAAAAAAGCAACTTTCTACAATCACGCCAAATACACTGATTTCGGCTACTTTTGATGCATGGCATCAGTTGCATTCTGTCTTGGGCTTAGATATAAAGTTATTGGTTAACACACCTTTTAAAGACAACCCCGGCATCCCTGCAGCTTTAGCAGATGGTATATTACAAACCTGGGTCGGGAAAGGCATCAGATCAGTTGGTGACCTCTACATTAATAATGCGTTTGCCAGCTGTGGTGAACTATCTGAGTTCTATGGTTTACACAGTCATGTTTTTTTTAAATATCTACAGATCAGACATTGGATCAGGAGCCAATCATTAGGGATATTCCCAAATAAACCACAAGAAACTTAACTTGAAACGTGTCTGTTGGATTCCAAACGTAGTTCCACTAAAGGGCTTACTTCTTGTGTTTATAAAACTGTTACTGATAACTTGCCAGCTTATGAGAAATGTTCAAAAAAATTTAAATGGGAATTAGACCTAAACTGCACATATGAAGATGTTAGCTGGAGCAGATTACTGAATTAATTTCAGACAGTACTGGTATCTACTAAACACAAACAAATTCAATTTATCATTTTCCATCGCACATATTACACATATACAGTGCCTCCAAGTAGTATTCAACCCCCTGCAGATTTTGCAGGTTTACACATTTGGAGATGACTTAGCCTTGTGACATTTAGACTGTAGATCAGCCTGGATGTGTGAAATGCACTGCAGCAAAAAAATATTTAATTTCTTAGTTTATTATTTTTTTTAATTGTGAAAAGTTTAATCAGAGGGTCAATTATTATTCAACCCCTCAAACCACCAGAATTCTGTTGGGTTCCCTCAAGTATTTAGAAGTAATTTAGGCATAAAGAACAATGAGCTTCACCTGTTTGGATTCATTATCTGTTTTTTCCTGTCTTTTCTGGCTATAAAAGCCCCTCCCCAAACTTGTGAACAGCACTCATGCATGGTCAATATGGGAAAGACTAAGGAGCATTCCAATGCCATCAGAGACAAAATTGTGGAGGGTCACTAGGCTGGCAAGGGATACAAAACTCTTTCCAAGGAGTTGGGCCTACCTGTCTCCACCATTGGGAGCATCATCCGGAAGTGGAAGGCTTATGGAACTACTGTTAACCATCCACGACCTGGACAGCCTTTCAAAGTTTCCTCCCGTGCCAAGGCCAGGCTTGTCCGAACGGTCAAGGCTGACCCAAGGATAACAAGGAGGGAGCTCCAGGAATATCTTATGGCGGTGGGGACATTGGTTTCAATCAATACCATAAGTAACGTACTCCACCGCAATGGTCTCCGTTCCAGGCGAGCCCGTAAGGTACCTTTTCTTTCACAACGTCATGTCAAGGCTCGTCTACAGTTTGCTCATGATCACTTGGAGGACTCTGAGGCAAACTGGTTCAAGGTTCTCTGGTCTGATGAGACCAAGATTGAGGTCTTTGGTGCCAACCAAACCAGTAACATTTGGAGACGGGATGGCACTGCATACGACCCCAAGACTACCATCCCTACAGTCAAGCATGGTGGTGGCAGCATCATGCTGTGGGACTGCTTCTCAGCCAAGGGGCCTGGCCATCTGGTCCGCATCCATGGGAAGATGGATAGCACAGCCTACCTGGAGATTTTGGCCAAGAACCTCCGCTCCTCTATCAAGGATCTTAAGATGGGCTGTCATTTTATCTTCCAAAAGGACAACGACCCCAAGCACACGGCCAAGAAAGCCAAGGCCCGGTTTGAGAGGGAAAAAATCAAGTTGTTGCAGTGGCCTAGTCTCCTGACCTTAACCCAATTGAAAACTTGTGGAAGGTGCTCAAGATCAAAGTCCACATGAGGTGCCCAAAGAACCTAGATGACTTGGAGAAGATCTGCATGGAGGAATGGGCCAAGATTACTCCAGAGGCCTGTGCTGGCCTGATCAGGTCATATAAAAAACGATTAATAGCTGTAATTGCAAATAAGGGGTTTTCCACAAAATATTAAACCGAGGGGTTGAATAATAATTGATCCTAATGTTTATGTTTAAAATGTATTATATTTTACCTGAGCAACTTATATGTTAGGTTTGTATTATTTAAGCATCTGTTAATAAATGCTGCTCTTGTTCAAAGTTTGAAGGCTCTAACTTATTTGCAACTTAATAAATTCGCAAAATCTGCAGGGGGTTGAATACTACTTGGAGGCACTGTAGGTTGAATAAACTCAGTAGTGATATCTCTGACCGGTGCCAAAGGTGTAAAACATCTATTGGGGATCTTGTTAATATGCTGTGGAGTTGTGTACAGTTGCAGACCTACTGGAAAAATGTGATCACAACAACCTCAGAGGTGTGTGGATGTTGTTTGGACCCTGATCCCAAGATCTGGATCTTTGGAGATGTTATGTCCCTGAAACTACTTCCTTGCAGGAGATACTTTGTTTTGCTGGCGTCTACCGTGGCAAAAACGTGTATACTTAAAAACTGGAAATCTACAGAACCTCCAAACCAAAAACATTGGATTAACGAACTGTTGTCATACTGCACTCCTGAAAAAATCCGCCATTCAGTACGGGGGACCATAACAGAGTTTGACCGGACATAGACTCCCCTCTTGAACATTCTAAAACGACTGGACTTAAGAGATCGATCTAAGTCAATCCTACTGGTTCTCTTGCAGCTCTTTATTTTCAATGGTCATTTGTGTCAAATGTAATGATACAACTTAATTTAACTCTATACATTTGGTGTTTAGAGAGAGGGGGTGAGGTGGGTGGGTATTTGTAGCTTTTCTCTTTCTTTCTTTCTTTTTCTGTTTTTCTTTTCTTTTCTTTTTTTTTTTCTTCAACAGAATAACAATGTACTGTTGTTATATTTGCTAACCTGTAAATCTTTATTGAAGATTGTAAATTCTTAGTAAATATATCTATACAAAAAAAAAAAGAATTGCCCACAAATTCATAATTGGGTTCAGGTCAGGTGAGGAACGGGGCCATGTCATAAGTTTTTCATCTTTGATGACTTAACTGGCTAGCCATTCAGAGGAGTGCTTGGATGCATGTGATGGAGCATTGGCCTGCATAAAAATCATTGTCTTTTTGAAAGATGCAGACTTCTTCCTGTACCACTGCTTAAAGAAAGTGTCTTCTAAAAACTGGCAGTAGGCTTGGGAGATGATTTTGAGGCCATCTCCAACCCAAAAAAGGTCCAACCAGCTCATCTTTAATTATGCCAGCCCATACCAGTACCCCACCACAACTTTGCTGGCATCTGACTCGAAGCTCTGTACCCATTACTTACCCAGCCACAAGCCCATCAATCTGGTCTGTCAAGGGTCACTCTCATTTCATCAGTCCATAAAACCTTAAACCCTCTGTCTTTAAATATTTCCTGGACCTAGACGCTTCAGCTTATGTGTCTTGTTCAGAGGTGGTCGAGTTTCAGCCTTCCTTACTTTGACCATGTCTCTGAGCACTGAACATCTTGTACTTCTTGGTACTCCAGGTAGGTCACAGTTCTGGAATATGACAGAACTGGAAGATAATGGGTTCCTGGTAGCTCCACGCTTGATTCTTCTCAAAGCCTCTGCAATTAATTTGTGTCTTTTTTTCTCAACACGTTTCTTGCGACCCTGTTAACTATTTGCAACAAAACGTTTGATGGTTCTGTGATCACGCCCCAATATCTTAGATATTTCAAGAGTGTTGCATCTAGGATTCTAGATAGTCCTCTAAGAGACTTTTGGTAATTTTTGACTTTTCAGAGTCAGTTAAATCTCTTTTTTGGCCCATTTTGCCTTAAGAAAAAAAGCTGCCTAATAATTGTGCACACATTCATATAGGGTGTTGACCTCCTTAGGCCACACCTTTCCTCAGTACACAGACACACATCACCTGCTCTGCTTAAATCCATTTAGCATTCATGCTTACCCAGCTTGGAGTTAAGAAATATGCCTAAGAATGATAATATGGTCAAAATACTCACTTGCCTAATAATTGTGCACACAGTGTAGAGCAGTGAGTGTCTTCTTTCCACACTGAATTAAGTTTTCTCCATTTGTACAGAATCTGCTGGATTGTGCCCATGCCCGCCTATTGATTCTGGACTCCAAACTCTTTTAGTAGTTCCTGCCATGATCCACTTCCACAATCCAATGTGTTGTGAAAATCAGACAGATATATCCCTGTTCTTTACATGAAACACGGCGCCATTCAGTTCACTGTCATTTCATTGTTTGAAAACAATTATTATACAGTTTACTACTACTTTGAAAATATAATGTGCTGTAACAAATGTTGGTCACATTGATATTATGCATGTGATAGTACAGTGGTGTATTATCATGTCCAATGAATAATCTAAAACATCCATAAGAAAGTCCTCTGACGCTGCCTCTCCAACAGTAAGCTTGTAAACAAAGGACCTGCAACAACAGGCTAGTAGAAGTTGCTGACATCTCAAATTAAAAGAACCTGAACCTTCTCAAAAAGTAAAGCCTGCTGAACCCCTTCCTGTACACAGCTTCTGTGTTGGCCCTCCACTCTTGTTTGTTGTTGAGCAGGACACCCAATTATCAGTGGGTATCTAGCAGCTCAATGTTCTGACCCATAACAATAACAGAAATAAATGTGGTCATACTCCTGAAGTCAACCACCATCTCCTCTGATGGGCATGCAGAAACAAATGCTGGAAAGATAAAACAGTCTTTCATCATGTGATTTGTTATGCAGTTGCCTTTACTAGTGTGGTCATGAAAGCTTTCAGAGTTTAGTCTAAGCTGTAGGCTCACCTTCAGAGTCTGTTTTTGCTATGTCAACATGTGGACCAGAGTTGATAGATAGATAGATGGATGGATAATTTATTGATCCCAGAGGGAAATTCAAGGCATCCAGTAGCAGATATACAAACTACACAGAAGTAACAAGAGAAGCACAAGATAGAGGTGTACAGATAGAGACAGAGATACAATATAAGGTATGAAAGTATAAAAATAGAGTCCTTGGTGTCTGTGTAAAGTAAAGTGTAAAGTATAGATGGAGGTAGTAGTATACCATTTGCTGAGCAAATTAATAAGATGGCTGTTGTCAGCCATACAGACAGTGCAAGTAAGCAGTAATATAAATAATTTAGCAGTGCAAAATGTGTAAACAGTAGTACAGAATGGAGTAGGACAATAAAATATAAATATAAATAGATATAGGGCATTTAGGAGAGAGTGTGTGCAGTGATGTGGGAGTGTCCGTTGGAGTGACCGGAATGGAGGACTGTCCCAGAGTTTTTCATTTGCTGAACTGAGAGGAGTTGAACAGTCTTATAGCCTGAAGGACAAAAGATATTCTGAGTCTGTCTGTGGAGCAGGACTGGGACAGCAGTCTGCCCCTGAATGAGCTCCTCTGACTGATGATTGTGCTGTGCAGAGGATGGTGAACATTGTCCATGATGTTCAGCAGCTTGTTGAGGGCTCTCCTCTCTGCCAGTGGTGTTAAGGATTCCAGCTCTAGTCCCAGCACAGAACCAGCTTTCCTCACCAGCCTGTCGAGTCGTCCAGCATCCCTTCTGTGACACTGCCTCCCCAACACACTACAGCATAAAAGAGGACGCTGGCTACCACAGACTGGTAGAACATCAAGAGGAGTTTCTGGCAGATCCTGAAGGACCCCAGCCTCCTGAGGAAGTACAGTCTGCTCTGTGCTTTCTTGTAGACTATGTCAGTGTTTACTGACCAGTCCAGCCTTTCGTCCAGGTGCACACCAAGGTATTTGTAAGACCTGACCACCTCCACATCGACCCCCTTGATGGAGATTGGCTGCTGAGAGGGCCTGGACCTCCTGAAGTCTATACACATCTCCTTGGTTTTGGTGATGTTCAGCTTCAGATGGTTGGTAGTGCACCACTCCACAAACTCCTCAACCAGGCTGCTGTACTCCCTCTCCTGAACATTACGCACACACACGACGATTGCAGTGTCATCAGAGAACTTCTGCATGTGGTATAACTCCGAGTTGTACTTGAAGCCCGATGTGTACAGGGTGAACAGGACTGTAGAGAGAACAGTCCCCTGTACGCAAACTGCAGTGGGTCCTCAGCATGGTGGACTTGAGGTCTGAGGTGGTTCAGCAGCAGTCGCTCCATGGCCTTCATCACGTGAGATGTCAAAGCAACTGGCCTGTAGTCATTCAGCTCCTTCGGGTGTGCCTTCTTGGGAACTGGAATGAGGCAGATTGTCTTCCACGTGGCAGGAACCCTCCCGAGACATGTTGGTCCCCCAGTTGGGCAGCACATGCCATAAGCATTCTGGGGCACACTTTGTCCGGGCCGGCTGCCTTCCTGGGGTGTAGTCTCCTCAGCTGTCGGTTGGGGGACAGTGGGAACTGTGGGAGTTGCTTTGTCTTCCTGCTGATGGTGGTGTTGTTGGTGGTGATGACGGAGATGGTGGAGGTGAGGGTGATGGTGGTGAAGGTGACGGAGATGGTGGAGGTGAGGGTGATGGTGATGAAGACAGGGCAGTGAATGCTGCAGGCAGGTCGGAGGAGGGGGCAGCAAGAGCAGGACAGTCAAACCTGTTGTAGAAGTTGTTAAACTGATTTGCTCTGTCCACACCCCCATCTGCTGAGCTGCCGCTGTTGTTCTTGCAGCCAGTGATGGTTTTCATTGCTCCCCAGACCTCCTTCATGTTGTTGTCTTGCAGCTTCCTTTCCACCTTTTTCCTGTAGGACTCCTTGGCCTCTTTAAGTCGAACCTTGAGTTCCCCCTGTACACGCTTCAGCTCTGTCCAGTTTCCATCTCTGAACGCCCTCTTCTTTTGGTTGAGGAAGTCCTTGATGTCACTGGTAATCCAGGGCTTGTTGTTTGGGAAGCAGCGTACAGTCTTTGTGGGAACAGCAACATCCATACAAAGATTCAGGTAGTCCATAACACAGTGCGTCACCCCCTCAATGTCCTCTCCGTGAAGGTGCAGCAGCACGCTCCAATCAGTGGTATCATAGCAGTCCTTCAGGGCTTCTTCTGCTTCAGGAGACCAAACTCTGAATGAGTGTGTGGTAGTGGGCTGCCTCAGTACCAGTGGTTTGTACTGAGGCTGTAGGAAAACCAGGTTGTGGTCTGATTTGCCCAGCAGTGGTAGTGGTGTAGCGCTTCCCACTTAGCGTCAGGTCCTTGTCCATCCTCACTGTAGAGAATCCAGGTAGCTCCACATTAGCATCCGGAGTGTCGGGGGTGAGCCAAGTCTCGGTGAAACACAACAGACTACACTCCCTGTAGAGCCTCTGATTCTTCACCAGACATGCCAGCTCATCAGTTTTGTTGGTCAGCGAGTTGACATTCCCCATAACCAGAAAAGGACCCGAGGGTTTGTATCTCCACCGCTTCTCCGTCTTCCTAGCCTTTAGCTTAGCTCCAGCCGTACTTCCGCCTCAGTTCTGCTGGTATTGTTTGGACAATGCCCCCATGGGTCGGAGGGCCAGCAGTTGTTCGCGGGAATAAACACGATATTCCTCACTTTCCCGCATATTAACGCAGTTGACACCATCTTCTCGACGAGAAGCCTGGGTTCGGGGGAACTTGTTTGTCCTGATGGATCGTTTGTGGCTGGCTACACGGAGGACACATGGGAGAGGTGGCGGATCGTGTGCCTGGCGACTCTTTCTGTGGAGGACATCGAAGACGTCTACCTTTTTGGCATAATGATCACAGGGTTTTTGCTGATTGGATTAGGCATTGCCCTGGTGTATCGCAAAATCAAGTGTGCGGAGACAGCTGTCAGAGGCCCCCAAAAGCTGCCCGACATGACTGAAGCAGTGAGCAGAGCTGTCAGCACTCAGACTGTGACTTTTAACCGCTACATGGAAAACATCTCGGAGAAGCTAACAGCTTTGCAAAGAAGTGTGAAAAATGAAGATCACGATGGACAATAGTGAGTGAACGCGCTAAAACTGGTCAGTGGTCACTCGCCCAAACAACTGAAGTCTAATCTGCTTTCGGCTCCCTCCTTATCAGCACTTGGCCTTGTGGATGATAGGGAAACATTCCTCCTAAGAACTTAGCTGGAGGTGTCTCTGACTGGGAACTGTTCAAGGGTGTCTCCATGGCAAACTGATTGTTGCTAGGTAGTGAGACCTTCAAACCCCCCACCTCCCGTACCCTTCCTTTCACCTCCATTGCTTGGTTTTGTGTGTTGTATGTGCCTATGTGCTGAGGTTTTTTGATATTCCCACACTGTGCTCTTTTTGGGGCACAGTCTAGGGGTATGTTTTTTTGCCCTCTTCTGCCCCCTTGTATCCCTTTTAATTGGAGAATTGATGGTAGTGCGTGTCCCACGCAGTGGCTTCCCTTGTCCTCCTGTCCTGTTTTGCTTCTCCCCCTGTATGTTATTGTATGGAGAGGTCGATGGCTAATTTTGCCGGTTCTTGTAACTGTGTGACAATAAAGGTGATTCTGATTCTGATTAACGATAAAAAATATCCATAGGATATAGATAAGATGCACACCAGACATGTGTAGAGGCAAAAGACAAATAAATAAAAGGTAAAAAAACTCTAGAAAAACACACAATACAGACAGAGCTACTGGAACAGGCAGCCACTCGCGTCTGTGCCGGAAGTGCCAATGCCTCAGGAGAACAATTATCAGTCTTGGAAACCTCAACAGATATTTTAATAACATACTAGCAAGAATGTCTTTAACCTTGTAGATTTCCCTAGAAGGAATTGGTCAAATTTGACCCACAAAAACTACTTAGTTCTAGAATTTGAAGGGTAAACTATGCACAATTTGCCATAGGGTTACTGCAAATGCCTAGAGTAAAATCCTATGTGAAACATACACTGAAAAGAGATATTCTTTAAGACAGCAGTGTAGTGTGAGAATTATGAATACAGGCATTAATAGGATCAGAACATCACTTTGAGAATATTCAATTGCATCCTACAGTGGAATCCCATGCAGGTCATGTCCCGAGTACCTGAGAGGGTGTTGTTCGACAGTGCGGTGGAATGTGTTGATAACAATTGGACTGAGCTCTTTTATGGCATATTAAAGACAGGCACATATGAAATGGCACTGGCACCGGTCATGACTTTGCTGTGGCATTACTCCACATTCCTACAGTGAAATCCCATGCAGGTTATATCCCGAGTACCTGAGAGGGTGCTGGTCGACAGTGCGGTCATAAGTAAAAATTAAGTATACTTTAATGTACAACAAATGTACTTTAATCTCAGCAAGTACATTTTAAACACATTACGTTTTTGTGTGCTAATTATATATTATATATATATTATAAATATATAGTTTTTGTTCAGTAGTACTTCAGGGTACTTAACATAAGTATACTAATTTGCACTAATATTATTATTGATATTGAGTGTATTCAGATAAAGTATACTACCCCAAAAATATACCGAAATGTTTTGTTTTGCATTACCTAATAGTGTGCTTTGAAAGCTTTAAATATAAGTTACATTTTATAGATTTTCATACACTTCTATTAAGTGTAATTAATAGCTATTTTATCTTAGAAATAAACTTTACTCACACTTTCATAATATGTTTTCAAGACATTGTTAGCAAAGTAGCTTTGAAGTGCACTTAAAATGAGTGTATTAACAATTAAATTAACTACAGTACAATGGTAAATTAGTGTATTCCTCCAAAGTAATTTGTAATACGTAAAACTTGGGTTTCTTTTCACATAAGTGAACTTGAAAAACATGAACAGTAACAACAACATTAACATAAGCTCTTAGTAAGATACACTAAGAGCTTTCTAAGGACACCTCATAATCACCCGAAGGTATAATACTGCTATTACAGTACATAACAGGACACTCTTGAAATATATTTAATTTAATACAAAATATATATTCCAAAGCTTGTGTCTGGTTCTTTTTACTTACATTTTACAGCAATAAACATATATCACTTGAGAACATGTTTAGCTATAGATTACAGGAAATTTACTATGCATCTTGACTGAAATATTTTAATTTGAAAGACTTGATTATGTGAGAAAACACCACTTACAGTTTGTCCAATATTTTAAGGACAGGTGTCACTGGAGTATCTTTTCTGCACCATGCATCCTTGATCATTGTTTACAGTGGAAGACTTACTGATACAAAGAATTTGCAGTCTTTGGAGGGTGTTCAATAATTTTATGTCATACCAAGGCTAGTGATTTGCATTACCTAATTCTTGCTGTGATGTTTTTTACATTTGTTTTACAATTGTTCCGTTACTATTTAGTCTCTCTCTCTCTGTTTGGGAGTGGAATCACAAACCCTTGTCTCCTATTTGGACCAATACACATTTTCTGTAGAACAGCTCAGTGGGCACTGCATAGATATTCTTGGATTCCAACACCTCAGACACAAAAGTAGAAGCAATGTTTAACTGAACGTCCCTGCAAAGCTGTCTGCTACTCTTCATGAGCTCCTTTACCAATACACAGTGCATTGATAAATGCTCTGTTCTGAACACCACCATGCTAAGAATTTGGCATAATCTTCCATCTTGTAATTCCACTGTTGAGTTAATCCTTTTTTTAGACTTCTGTTACTGCTTAAATGATTAGAGTATACCTTTTGTAATGAAATGATGAAAACATACATCGTGTCTGACTGTAACACCCAGCCAATCTTTGATAGCAAATGTTGGTAATGCTGGCAGTCTGGCATGACAGGGATTTCCAAAAATCATGGCATTTTCATTTAGGCTGGTTGAATTAGAGGTTGATAATTTGTGGTTTAGCAGATCAGAGAAAAATGCATTTAACCCCATCATTAGCATCTGCCATTTATTTCTGCTTTTGTAGACTCCCCCAGCAAAGAAATCTTTTAACTATCTGCTCAGGAACACGTATGGTTTCATAGATGTAATTTAACAGAGCGCCACTAAATGATTCAGAGGAAAAGGATGAAGTGGCCCACAGAAGCCCCCAGTTCCTAACACTTGTCGCAATGTGTGTCAGTAAATGAACATTGAATGTCATATTTGCTGCTCCATATAACTTCTCAAACTGCATAGTGAACTTTTGGGTAGCTCTTTCCGTTACTTCAATATCACAACGTTTTACCTTTTCTCCCAAAAGAATGTGCATAGCAAACACCAACAGAAAAAGGTGGCTCCAATTTTTTTTTTGTAAAACGCCATTCAGTATAAGCAGAGCATAAAATAAGAGGAATGACCTCCACTCCGACGCGTTCCAAACTTTTGTGGTACTCTAGTTATCTCAACTGGGGGTTGAATTGCAACAAGCTCTTTGTCAATGTGGTTTGATTTTGTTCCTATTGTAAGTGTTGGGGTTCGCTATAAGGTGGTTGGATCACTCTTCTATCAAAAAGAAAGCCAGACGGAGACGGATTTCCAACTTGTCGCTTTGTTTTTATTTGCTGCAGCCTCCAACCTAGACCTTTTTCTCCCTCGCTCTGAGCTGCACTTCCCACAACACAGAACCATGTGACCTTTTCCCACCAATCACACAACATAACACATTCAGGTGACTAAAACACAGAACACTATTTTTTTTCCTGAACTGTTACAGCACTAGAACTGAATTAAATTATTTTAACTATCCAACTCTTTACTGCATCACGCGAAAATTAAAGTTTACATTTCTTCCCCCCCTCACTTGAGAAATGTCCTCGTTTCCTTATCTAAATTAAATGCAGTATAGTATTAGCAAGTGAGAGAAAAAAAAAAGAAAGAAAGAAAGAAACCAAAGTCCTGCGGTCAGTATATGTATGTGTGTGGTGCATGCAAGAACAGTCTCACGTCAGAACAAAGTCCCTCAAGTAACTTGGCAGTCTCACTTGACGTCGACCAGGGCGCACTGATGAACCTGAACTGTGGCCCATAACAACAAGAGGAGATGCAGGAGGTTGACTGAAGTCCAGACATTCAGGGCAGTCAGCAGATACAGCTTGGGGTTCAGAGTCAGCAACTGGAGGTGGACATGTCGGTAAAGGCTGGGAAGATGCTTGGCTGTTGGCAGATTGTGGAGGCCGGAAGGGCAGAGCACCGGACAAAGCAGTCAAGCATTGAAGTGAAGGTCGCCGAGATAAGTCATGCACAGTGTTGTCAGACTCACCTGCTGGCACAGTAGAGAGGTAAGGCTTTAAGCGGTTGTAATGGACAATCTGAGATTTGTCAGTGGGGTGCAGCAGATAACAGACCTTGTACATTAATCATGAGTGCAAAGAAGTGTACTAAGTATACTTAAACTTAACAATTGGACTGAGTTCTTTTATGGCATATTAAAGACTGGCACATATGAAATGGGACTGGCACTGGTCATGACTTTGCGGTGGCATTACTCCACATTCCTACAGTGGAATCCGATGCAGGTCATATCCTGAGTACCTGAGAAGGTGCTGGCCGACAGTGCAGTGGAATGTGTTGATAACAATTGGACTGAGCTCTTTAATGGCATATTAAAGACTGGCACATATGAAATGGCACTGGCACCTGAAATGACTTTGCTGTGGCATTACTCCACATTCCTACAGTGGAATCCCATGCAGGTCATATCCCGAGTACCTAAGAGGGTGTTGTGGTGGAATGTGTTGATACCAATTAGTTTTATTCTTTTTTTAGTACTACCTGTTGGAGCCATTTATCGTGTGTTTAGATTTTAATACATATTGTAAATGTTGTATTAATAATTTGCAACAGGATTTGAGTTATATTTCTAATATATGAATATTTGTACCATTGCATTTAAGTGATAAGAACTTGTAGAAAATGTATTGTTTTTTGTTTGGGATGCAATTTGATTGGCTCCTGAGCTTGGTATAAAAAGTGTGGGCACGCATAGAAGGGCAGAAGCCTCGAGCCAAGGAGCATCACTTATGACCGTCACGTTATTTAATTTTAAGTCAAGAATTCATCTTTTGTTTTGTATTATTTGATGTTCATAGTAAAGATGCAAACTACAAGAAAAGTTTGGATTAAAGACTTTTAATTTATTTACACGTGTTGCGTGTAATTTGCACTGAAAGCCCTGTTTTCCCCCCAAGTCCTCTCAAAACGTTCTGCAGTAACGTGCACCTAAAAACGACGTGTTGATAGCGTGACCGAGCTTCCCGCAAGTGCAGATGACGTGACTGCGGTATTATAAACCAGTTACAAACAATCAAACACAAAGAAAAAACTCTTTTTAACCATACAAATATAAACAAAAAAGTTTGGAAAGTGTCTTATAGCAGCTGACGTGAGGAAAACTCTATGCAGAGTTAACCCACGGAAAGCCGCTGGACCGGACAACATCCCTGCTAGAGTGCTTAGGGAGTGTGCGGACCAGCTGACAGATGTCTTCACCGACATCTTCAACATCTCCCTGAGCAGTGCCACCGTCCCAACGTGTCTCAAGGCAACCACCATCATACTCGTGCCGAAGAAGTCTTCAACGGACGACGCCATATCCACCACCCTGATGAAAAAATTAAGTTGATAAAAAATTTTCAGTGACAGTGAGTGAGTGAAGCTAAAAACTCCCTGTACCTGACAGGAGGTCCAGTCACTAGAGCGAGTCTGATTGTACTGTCCTACAGCTCCATTTTAGTGCAGACTCTTGAAGGGCATGTTGGTACAACAAAGGAGTAAACAAAAGAAAAATGATAAAACATATTTCGAATTACTAACATACAAATGATGGAGGTTTGAACATGTTAGCTAAGCATGACTATATAAAAAATAGAGTGCTAACACATGTACATTACGCTAACCCAACAGCCTAACCTACAGCAAGCTTCATTAAGCTAATACAAACAAAGACAGTCTCATCAAACATAAACACTCTTTGATTCTGCAAGATGAACTTATAAACAGTAAGAAATGATTTACAGGCAATATGTTCACAGTGGGCTAAATCCCTTGATTACGACAGATGTTAACAGGCATGTAAACAATTATATATATATATATATATAATTGTATAATTATATATATAATGTCAGAAAACCAAAAAAAAGAAAGGGATTGAAACATCTCTCTGGTGACTTTCTAGCACACAGCTTAACCTGTAAACCCCTCAAATTCAAAGGCAAGCAATGGACTCAGTACAGCCTGGTCACACTAATTAAATCACATGTTGGAAACATTTTTCTAGATTAATCAAGATAATAAAACTTAAATTACTAGCTGTGTTTAATAAAAAAGGCTCAGATAGCTTACATTCATGTTATTTGGCAGCATGTGATTCATTTGTATTTGGCTCCATCTAGTGGTCAAAGGAAGGAAGTGTTTGAAAAGTACATAAAGAAATACATTCACTGAAATGTCTGCGCTGTAAAGGCCCATTAAGACCTATTTAAGCCAAAATGTGCAAGAACGCTCTAATCATCAGTATATGCATATTTTCATTATTATTTATTCCAAGTGTGATCACAATTGGGCAAACCTTGATATAATTATGGCCCCTTGTGTCAGAAAAGCCATGGCACAGCTACTGATTTTGGATGGATGGATGGATGGATGGATGGATGGATGGATGGATGGATGGATGGATGATGGATGGATGGATGGATGGATGGATGGATGGATGGATACTTTATTGATCCCAGAGGGAAATTCAAGGCATCCAGTAGCAGGTATACAAACTATACAGAAGTAACAACAGAAGCAAGATAGATTTGTACAAAAAGAGACAATACTATATAAAGTATGAAGGTATAAAAATAGAGTCCTTAGTGTCTGTGTAAAGTATAGATGGAGGTAGTGGTATACCTTTTGCAGACAGTGCAAATACGCAGTAATATAAATAATTATCAGTGCAAAAAGTGTAAACAGTACAGAATGTAGTAGAATAATACAATATAAATAGATGTAGGGCATTTAGGAGGGAGTGTGTGCAGAGATGGGGGTGTGTCCAATGGAGGGACCGGAATGAAAGAGTGTCACAGAGTTTTTCATCTGCTGTACTGAGAGGAGTTGAACAGTCTTATAGCCTGAGGGACAAAAGACTTTCCTGGTCTGTCTGTGGCGCAGGACTGGGACAAGAAGGA
>JAMWET010000697.1:0-37500 GCA_024036415.1 Prochilodus magdalenae
TCCCCAGTGAGCTTAGGTTGGCCTACTAATATACTGGCCTATATGTTTGCCATGTGTCGTATTCTGCCATATAGACATTATAGAGACGTAGGTAACATTGGAATGGTCGTTCCATGGTGGGTGACGGCTCTTTGATCCTCCTCCGAGTGCTTTCAGCAAGGGGGCTGGGAGTCTGCATTGTATTTCCCTTGAAAGCCCTTGAAATGGCAATTTTCCCCTAACAAGCCCTGGAATACAAGCTTCTGAAAACCGAGTGACATGCCGTCACAGCATTAAAGCACTTTATTGGAACATGCTCTCTCCGCAGTCTTGTTGGGTGCTACGGAGGAGAGGGAGGCTAGAGCGTTGTGCCTCCACATGTGTGTGTGTGCATGTCCGGTTTGGTTGTTTCGTACAGCTTCGGTCAGAAAAAAAAAAAACTGCTTTAGGTTTCATCATAAATCGAGTCCTCATCAATTTACGGCATGATGAGGTCATCATCCTATGCCCTGGGGGGGGGCACACACACATATGGTAGCATTGATTGAGGTCAGCGTGGGGGTGACAGTTGGTGTTAAATGCTGATACGGTTCTGTATTAACTCCGGGCTCTAGCTGGATGCCACGGAGGTCAGTGGTTCTCCTGCACTTTAATTTTCCTATCTCTCTCTGCGGGTGCTTGAGCGGGGGGGGGGACTGGTCGCTTGTCTCCCGGCATGGATAATGACAAAGGTAAACTTCGTCCTATTGTTTTTTTTTTTATTTTTTTATTCTTCCCCCTCCGTTCCAACGCTCCAGCGCTAGAACGTGTCACAGAGTGAGGCAAGGCAAGGGACGTTGGTGCATAGGCGTATTGTAAAAATGTCCTCCTGGGGAAAACATCCCTCTTCAAAGTGGCTTTTCGTTCTTTTCCCTTTTTTTTACCTGATTGCTCCGAATGAGCTGAAGGCAGGGTGGCGGGTGGTGGGTGAGTGTGTCGGTGGGAGGATCAAAGTTGAATTGGAACACAGACATCAGCTTCCTTCCGAAGTCACACTCTTTTCTTCTTTTATATAAACAGTGATATTTTCAGAGATACGTGGGCTCATGCGATAAGACGCAGCCGTGCTCGTGCGGAACGGGGGGAGCGCGTCCATGGTTGCAGGTGTCAGTCTGCAAGTGTTGTCCTCGTTCGGGGCCACGTGGCTAGTTCTTTATATCAGCATCCGCTGCTACGGGTTTGTCTTGTGTGTCAGTCTTAATGTGGCGAGATGAGAGTTTTATTGGGTGTTATCTATTGATTCGGGAAGAACATGTTGTCGTTGAGTCCTGGGTAACAGCAATCAATAGGACCAAGCCCTTCAATTAATTCATGCCACCGCGTCTCTGGCTGAACCATGCTTTCAGATACAACGAGGGGAATCCCCTGAATTTTGGGGCTTGTGCTCTTTGGTGATATGGATTGACTCATCCATTTCACTCATGGGTTTGTTTCCTGTGTCAAGGCTCTGGGTCGTGTGGGATGCTGGAGCCTATCCAAGCGCCTCAAGGGCAACACCCCCTGAACCAACCCCGAGTATGTCGCACTTGACTGATGTCTTTGGACGGTGGGAGGCAAGCCAGAGTACTGGATTAATATGCAAGCAGTTGGGCCAGATTTGGGGGAATTGCCACAGTTCGATGAGAATTTTTTTTCCCTGTACGACTGGGATTTTTTAGCCAGTGGCTCGGTAGAACCCTTAATTGACGTTTGAGCGCTTCCATACACACTGCAGATTCATCTACTTTCTTCCACAATATGTTCTTTGGGCCACGTCACCACCATGCCAGAGTCCACTCCTTCAGTCCAATCAGTAACATCTGCCTTTTGGAGCGTTTTCCACTACATGGAACGAGCACTGTAGCACCTCTTCCCATCTATAGGATCCCGTCACGCACCACCGGACCATTGAAACAATAGCCCAATTCATGCGTTGTGCATCGCCATCTGCAGGATGCCTAAAGGTACTACGCTTAAACAGCTTGTTAATGCTAATAATTCCTAGATATCAGCCCATCTGTACCTGGATTGTGTGGATTTTTTGGGAAAATGGCAATTTTTTCCCATAATGCGCTTTATGACTGTAATATTACAGTTACCACCTCAAGCAGCTTTTTCATCAAAATGCCTTAGAAAGTCAGAGAGAGGCCCTTGACCTCTATATCATCTAGAGTGTAAGGACCCCATTCAAGGAAGCTATGATGGCCATTCGTGTCTGTTAGGAGTCCATAAAACCACTATGTTCAGGTTCAGTCCCCTGTGCTCAGTTATCTGGTTCTCGCTTGGCTGCTCCACTCCACCGCTCACACATACAAGCAATCTGTGGTCTTTCCAGATATTGACCAGAGGACTGGAACGTGCGGGTGTTATATAACGGCATGGCCTCTTACGTCGCCTGGGCAGCTCTGTTACTTCGTGGCTCAATGATTGACCTTCGGCAAGATTACGTCCTCTTCAAGACCTGCTGGTGGCCATATTTTGTGTGGAGGGCTTCCAGGCCGAGGTAATCCGCCAACCTGCCGTAGGCCCCTATCACCCGCTTTACAAGGGGTCCGCTCGTTCATTCACTAGCCTTCACTTTGCACTAAGCTAGGGGGAAAGGGGCCAAGCGGGTGCTCATGTGGAACTTTCTATCAGAACGACATTTTCGGTAGACCCCGCCGTCAACGAGACCACCAAGCATGCCCTGCAGTTCGGCCATTTACTAGGGCTTGTAGTCCTAGTGGGGCCGGAGGTGCTGAAGCATGGCGCCTTTTTTTGTATCACCTCCACCTGTGCCTGAGGAGCCAAAGTGCTGAGACTTGTGAACAGATCTAGTGTAAGTGTAAAAAACACACAAACTAAAAAGCCGCAGGGGAAGGAGAGATAACAGCGGCAGGTTCGGATGGACAGACTCAGATTGGTCTCCCGAGGGGCGCTCCCTCTACCTGTTCTCTAGCTAATTTTCCTTTGACAGGTCCGGAAAGTGAGATGAAAGCTGTCACTTTTGGTTTTCTTGCACGTCCAGTGCTCCTTTGGTTTTCTTCCTGCCTCTTTAAAAATGAAAATGTTATATCAGCCTGGGCACACGACAACTGTGTTAAGTAGACTTTTTAAAGATAACTCAAATTGAGGTTAGAAACATACTTAACAGATCTCAAGGTCGGCCACTAAAAGTGATCTGAGTAAGTGCTCAAAAAACATCCTGGGGGGGCTGAGACTATTTTCAGGTTTATTAACCAAACTCAAATAATTAGATTTACTTAAACATGTTAAGCATGACTGTTTGTTCAGTACACAGCTTTTACAGAGACTTGATTGATTAAAAACTTACTTAACAAATTCAAGCATGTTACACTGAAGGTAAAAAAAAAAAAAAAGTTGGCTAAGTAACTGGATGAACAATTATTCATGTAGTAACCCAAAATACGATGTTGGATTTAACTATACAACGTTTCTAATGTCACTGATCCATCACAACAGTGTTAAGTAGGCTTTTTAAGATACCCAATTGAGTAGAAACATACATTAACGAACTCAAGTTCGCACTAAAGTGATCTGAGTAAGTGCTAAATAACTGGCTGAGCTATTTTCAGGTTATTAACCAAAACTCAAATATTAGATTTACTTAAACATGTTAAACATGACTGTGTTAAGTACACAGCTTTTACGGTACTTGATTGATTAAAACTTACTTAACAAATTCAAGCATGTTACACTGAAAGGTAAGTGCTAAGTAACTGGATAAACAATATTCATGTAGTACCCCAAAATACAATGTTGGATTTAACTACAAATTTTATGTCAACTGATCCCTCACAACAGTGTTAAGTGCTTCTTTTAAAGACACTAATTTGAGGAAGAACATACTTGAACTGAACTCAAGTTCACACTTAAAGTTTGATCTGTCGGTAAGTGCTAAATAACAGGCTGAGCTATTTTCAGGTTATTAACCAAAACTCAAATATTAGATTTACTTAAACATGTTAAGCATGACTTTGTTAAGTATACAGCTTTTACGATACTTGACTGAGTAAAACTTACTTAACAAATTCAAGCATGTCACACTAAAAGGTAAGTGCTAAGTAATTGTATGAACTATTTTCATGTAGCACTCCAAAATACAAGGTTGGATTTAATTACAAATTTTATGTCAACTGATCCCTCACAACTGTGTTAAGTAGCTTTTTAAGATACTTAATTGAGTAGAACATACTTAACGAACTCAAGTTCGTACTAAAGTGATCTGAGTAAGTGCTAAATAACTGGCTGAGCTATTTTCAGGTAATTAACCAAAAATCAAAAGTTGGATTTGCTTAAACATGTTAAGCATGACCGTGTTAAGTATACAGCTTTTACGATACTTGATTGATTAAAACTTACTTAACAAATTCAAGCATGTTACACTGAAAAGTAAGTGCTAAGTAACTGGAGTTATTTTCATGTAGTACCCCAAAATACAACGTTGGATTTAACTAAACATTTTATGTCAACCTAGGCATGCACAACAGTGTTAAGTGGCTTTTTAGGAAACTTCACTTAATTGAGCGGTACTTAATTGAGTGAAACATACTTAACAAATTTAAGTCAAACTAAAATGATTGTTGTAAGTAGCTTTTTAAGATACTTCATTGAGTTAGACATACAAAACTCAAGTAAGTCACACTAAAATTATTTGAGTAAAGGCTAATTACTTGGACGGGATATTTTCATGTGTTACCCAGAAATGAAATGTTGGATTTACTTAATCATGTAATACACAGCTGTGTTAAGTATATAACTTGTACAATACTTAACTGAGTAAAACATACTTAACAAATTCAAGTCAAACTAAAGTGATTTGAGTTATTATCATGTATTACCCAAAAATGAAATGTTGGGTTTACTTAAACATGTTAATCCAGGTGCCTCCATGCAGCCGTGTTAAGTAGCTCTTGAGATCCTCATTTAAGTAATATGTAGTCAGTGAATTCAAATAATGAACCCATGATTTTAAGTAAGTGGACTGATCGTTTTATGTATTACTTATATTCAGTTGAATGTAGTTAGTAATTAAAGTCGAGAAAGTTAAGTTTTGGATTAACTCTACATAATCTACCTCACTACTGTGCTACTGAATTGCCATGGGATTAGTCTCAGCCATAGGATGCATGTTAACTTGCACCTACAGCTAGCACCAATGTGGCTAGGCAGTTAACTGAGGGATATAGGAAAGTAGCATACCCGGTGGAAGAACAACAGACCCAATAGGCCAGGAGGAAAGACAACATAAAGTGATTAATAATTGATATTTAAAAATATAATAATAAAATTTGCAAATAGATGATGCCAAGAGCCAATTGGAAAGATGTTGATCTGTACCCAAGATTACACTTCATCTGATTACACTGGGGGTGTTTGATTGTTTGTATGCAATTGTAGTACAACATTTGAGTAAAATTTGTATACGTAGAAACCTCCAGATGACCATTTCCAGATTACTAATCCAGAAATAATTCAATATAGAATGTATGGCCAAAAATAGCACATAAAAGCCAAACCTAACCTGTCCTGTCCAAGCTGAGCTTCACGAGACAGTGCCCTGGACTATATATTCACAGAGGCACAGGTGTCGGGGATAATGAGTAGGCAGAGCGAGGAAAGAGTAAAGCCAGAGTGAGTTTGCATGGACCAATCGGGAATGAAACAGTCCACTTGAGGGCCAATCCCAGAGGCAAGCCGCCATAATCCTACAGTACTGTTCCCAATCTCACAGCTACACCAGGGGTGAGATAACCATTGCTATAAATCTGAACAGCTCCCTATATATAATAATAATAATAATAATAATAATAATAATAATAATAACAATAATAATAAATTTACATTAATAACATTATAATAAGCATTCAATGTAAAACATAAAGTGGGTACCAAAAGTTTCAGACCACCTTAAAAAACTGGGATTTTATTTCTTCATCCTTCATTTCTCTTCCTCCCAGGAAATAAACAACCCAAAAAGTTTCACGGCTTTGAAAAAAAAACTGCTCTGCCAAAAAGTTATGCCAACAGAAGCGCAAGCCAGCTCTGTTTACAGGAGCAGAGAGGAATAATCAGGGCAGGGCGAATGGAGCAGAAGATAGGAGAGGAAGAATCCTCAGCGGTAGAGGAGGAAGGACGGGAGAGGTTCACATCAATATCCTGCGCCATAACTCACTTTAAAATATCACAAATGGACCCTCGTTTTTCATATTTCCATAATTCCCCCCTTGACCCCCGATTTACTGTCCTCAGATTTCCATAATTTCCTCCTCATCCTAAGTGTAGTCAATGAGCCAAAAACCCAGGACTGCGCTGGAACTACAAGGCTAATGTATGAAAAAATGGGCGGCATGGTGTAAACGGCCCGGCCAAATAATAATACACTTGTCTTAGACCATATAGAGTTCAATCCATCTGATTGGTTGAGAAACATCTGTAACACTTCCTATAAATCATGGAGTCATAATTCTAAATACATCTAAATGCATTTGTAAGGTGTTATAAGGCATGCATAATAGTGCATAATACCAGGCATAACACTGTATAATTACTTACGACCAGTTATAATCACTTTATAAACCAAGAGTATGCAAATGTGTTATGTCAGGTTTATAATGCACTATAATATCTGTTCATAAGAACGTTGTAAGCATGAATATTGTACAAGGTCAGGTCTGGCTTTGTTTGCATGTCCTGTATTATTTATAGACCACTTTTAATAATCTTTGAGGTGTAATGAACTATGTAATATCTCATAATACCAGACATAAGCTTGTTTAAACACTTACAGCTAGTTATAACTGCATTTATAAGGTGTTATAAGGCATGCATAATAGCTCATAATACCAGGCATAACACTCTATAATTACTTACGACCAGTTATAATCACTTTATAAACCAAGAGTTTGCAAATGTATAATGTCAGGTTTATAATGCACTATAATATCTGTTCATAAGAACGTTGTAAGCATGAATATTGTACTAGGTCCGGTCTGGCTTTGTTTGCATGTCCTGTATTATCTATAGACCACTTTTAATAATCTATGAGGTGTAATGAACTATGTAATATCTCATAATACCAGCCATAAGCTTGTTTAAACACTTACAGCTAGTTATAACTGCATTTATAAGGTGTTATAAGGCATGCATAATAGCTCATAATACCAGGCATAACGCTGTATAATTACTTACGACCAGTTATAATCACTTTATAAACCAAGAGTTTGCAAATGTAATGTCAGATATAATGCACTATAATATCTGTTCATAAGAACGTTGTAAGCATGAATATTGTACTAGGTCCGGTCTGGCTTTGTTTGTACGTCCTGTGTTATCTATAGACCACTTTTAATAATCTATGAGGTATAATGTACTATGTAATATCTTATAATAGCAGGCATAAGCTTGTTTGAACACTTACAGCTAGTTATAACTGCATTTATAAGGTGTTATAAGGCATGCATAATAGCTCATGATACCAGGCATAACGCTGTATAATTACTTACGACCAGTTTAATCCCTTTATAAACCAAGAGTATGCAAATGTATAATGCCAGGTTTATAATGCACTATAATATCTGTTCATAAGAACGTTGTAAGCATGAATATTGTACTAGGTCAGGTCTGGCTATGTTTGCATGTCCTGTATTATCTATAGACCACTTTTAATAATTTATGAGGTGTAATGAACTATGTAATATCTTATAATAGCAGGCATAAGCTTGTTTAAACTCTTACAGCTAGTTATAACTGCATTTATAAGGTGTTATAAGGCATGCACAATAGTGCATAATACCAGTCATAACACTGTACAATTACTTACGACCAGTTATAATCACTTTATTAACCAAGAGTATGCAAATGTGTAATGTCAGGTTTATAATGCATTATAATATCTGTTCATAAGAACGTTGTAAGCATGAATATTGTACTAGGTCAGGTCTGGCTTTGTTTGTATGTCCTGTATTATCTATAGACCACTTTTAATAATCTATGAGGTGTAATGAACTATGTAATATCTCATAATAGCAGGAATAAGCTTGTTTATAAAGCTCTATAACATCTGTTTATAAGAGCAGTATAACAAGCTTTGCTTATTCAAGTTATAAAAAGCCGAGCAACATATTAACAGTGTTATGTATGCTATGTAATGTAATATGAATAGAGGATTCATAGGACCTCTTCGGCGGGTATTGCATTCCTACTTCATAAACTCTGCACCAAAGTTCGCACCAGGGCTCGTTCTAGCTGAACCACGCCTGAACGCACCCTAACTTTCTACATTAGCTCATACGGTCAGCAGCTTTGAAGCCAGAACAACAACACAGGCTGGAATTTTGTAGGACTGTAGCACTAGCCGCTTTCCTCACAGAGCACTGCGGCACTTACAGAGCAGCTCCACTCCATCAAAACAAGTCAAGGTTTATTTATATAACGCCTTTAACAACAGGCATTGTCACAAAGCAGCTTTACAGAGGATACGGGTCCAAGCCTCCAGTGAGCAAGCCAAGGGCGACAGTGGCGAAGAGAATAACTCCCTCAGAGCAAGAGGAAGAAACCTCAGGAGGAACCCAGACTCCAAAGGGGAACCTATCCTCCTCTGGTTGACACTGGATAGTAAGACAAGCAACATGAACTGGACCAGAATTGACTATTCTGTACCATATTGAATAGAGAATAACCATAAACTGTTAGAATCCGATAGGAGGAACAATAAGAAATGGGCCTGAAGTCTAGATGAACTGTGATTGGTCAGCTGGATGCAGGTGAAACTTCCACATAGCGTAACAGCAAGCCCTATGGTGGGTAAACTGCTCTAAAATCTAAAAGCAGTGGGCACCCAGTCAAGGACGACAAGGCAGCGGCATCAGACCACACAGGATGGGCAGTAGTTGTGCATCAGACCACACAGGATGGGCAGTTGTTCTGCATCAGATCACACAGGATGGGCAGCAGTTCCACATCAGATCACACAGGATGGGCAGTAGTTGTGCATCAGACCACACAGGATGGGCAGTAGTTCTGCATCAGACCACACAGGATGGGCAGCAGTTCTGCATCAGACCACACAGGATGGGCAGTAGTTCTATTACAGACCACACAGGATGGGCAGTAGTTCTGTATCAGACCACACAGGATGGGCAGTAGTTCTGGATCAGACCACACAGGATGGGCAGTGGCTCTATTCCATGCCACATAGGATGGGCAGTAGTTCTGTATCAGATCATACAGGATGGGCAGTAGTTCTGTATTAGACCACACAAGATGGACAGTAGTTCTACATCAGATCACACATGATGGGCAGTAGTTCTGTATCAGACCACACAGGATGGGCAGTAGCTCTATTCCATGCCACATAGGATGGACAGTAGTTCTTTATCAGATCACACAGGATGGGCAGTAGTTCTATTACAGACCAAACAGGATGGGCAGTAGTTCTACATCAGACCACACAGGATGGGCAATAGGTCTGTATCAGACCACACAGAATGGGCAGTAGTTCTGTATCAGACCACACAGGATGGGCAGTAGCTCTACATCAGACCATACTGCTAACCAGTCATGGGCTGGAGGTTAGGGAGCCAGCCTTGTGACTGGATCACTGCGGTGACCTTCAGCAAGGCACCTAACCCCCAAATGCTCCCGAAATTTTATATTATTTATAAAATAACAAAATAAAGTTGATGTATGATGATCTACAGTAGCATGATGCTAATCGCTGGTCGTAGGTTGTCATTGCTTGTTAGCTCTGTCACAAGAAACCAGTAAATTGAGCCCACCTGTAGCAGCGAACATCCTGACAGACCACCAGGTGAGGCATGAAAGAGACGTGTCAGCTCCGTTGTGGGATGTGAGGCCTAATTTTCATGTTGATAGGAATCAGAGGTATTTGAATCGTTGCCATCACATTGTGTAAAGGTGTGTATATGAGTGTGTGTGTGTGTGTGTGTGTGTGTGTGTGTGTGTATGTATGTGCGCGATGGCAGCACCGCGCCTGGGCACATCTGCTGCATGTACGTGTTTGATACCTGAACGCTTTCACCCAAAACCCCTTTGTTGTCTTTTTTTCCACACTGTCTTTCATCTTTCCCATTCCTTTGTTGAAAGGTATCACAGATGCATACATGCACACACTCTCACACACACACAGTACAGCTGCCTACACACACACACACACACACACACACACACGGCAAGGATTCAGATTCCACTCCGCTGATTACACCCCTCAGGAAACAAGCCAAAGCTGATCATTCTTAAAGCAAACTTCTTATGCCACGCTGGTGTAACGGTAGAAGTCATTACACCTGCAATCAAATTAGGGCTGTTCAACAGTTTTGTGTGGCTAATCAATCAGATTGTTCGTGTGGCTAATTGTGACCAATCACTTTCATTTGTCTAGTTAATCATTGTTGATCACAATATTTTGTGTGTGCGGTTAATAGTAATTGATCATAGCATTTGGTGGGGTTCATGGTGGTGTGGTTTCTCCCTTGTGCGGTTAATCATGATTGATTCCATGATTTTGTGAAGTTAATCACAATGAATTGGGCCCCTTTGTGTGGTAAATCTGGAATAATAACATTACTGTGTGGGGTTAATGGCTGCACTAACCTACTACACTACTACTGCTAGTATTAACGCAGTATTAACATAACTACTACCTACTACAGCTATTAGCTAGGCTGCTACACTACAACTACTGCACTGCTGCACCAATACTACAATACAAGTACTGCAACCACTGTCCCTGAACTACTACAACTACTAAACTACTACTACTATTTGAACATTACTACTGCAGTACTGCTACTACTACAGCACTATTAGTACTACTGCTGCAGTCCTATAAATACTCCACTACTACTACTGCTTAATGGCTGCACTACTAAAACTACTGCTCTCTTATTATTACTGCTAATGCCCTACTACGACTACTACACTACTACAACTGCTAAGTATCTGCAGTACTCCAGTGATTACACCACTACTACTGCTGCTATTCTACAACTACTGCACTCTTACTATTACTGCTACACTACTACAACTCCCACACGACTACTAACGCAGCTGCTACAATACGACAACTACTATACTACTGCTGCTGCTGCAATACTATAACTACTGCACTCTTGCTATTACTGCTACACTACTACAACTCCCACACGACTACTAACGCAGCTGCTACAATACGACAACTACTATACTACTGCTGCTGCTGCAATACTATAACTACTGCACTCTTACTATTACTGCTACACTACTACAACTCCCACACGACTACTAACACAGCAGCTACAATACTACAACTACTATACTACTGCTGCTGCTGCTGCAATACTATAACTGCTGCACCCTTACTATTACTGCTACACTACTACAACTCCCACACTACTAACACAGCAGCTACAATACTACAACTACTATACTACTGCTGCTGCTGCTGCAATACTATAACTACTGCACTCTTACTATTACTGCTACACTACTACAACTCCCACACTACTAACACAGCAGCTACAATACTACAACTACTATACTACTGCTGCTGCTGCTGCAATACTATAACTACTGCACTCTTACTATTACTGCTACACTACTACAACTCCCACATGACTACTAACGCAGCTGCTACAATATGACAACTACTATACTACTGCTGCTGCTGCAGTACTATAACTACTGCACTCTTGCTATTACTGCTACACTACTACAACTCCCACACGACTACTAACACAGCAGCTACAATACTACAACTACTATACTACTGCTGCTGCTGTTGCAGTACTACAACTACTACATTACTACTGCGACTGCTGCAATACTATAACTACTGCACTCTTACTATTACTGCTACACTACTACAACTACTGCACTAGGACTACTGCTGCTGCCTTACTACAACTCCGAATCTACTACTACTGCACTACTAAACTGCGGCACTCTTAATTCTACTGCTGCTGCACTACTTCAGCTACTGCACTCTTACTAGTACTGCTGCAGTACTTCAATTACAATTACTGCCATACTTCTACTGTTGTTGCACTACAGTTAAAACTACTTCGATCACACTACTAAACTACTGTATATTACTACTACAGTCATAGTACCACTAATGCTACAATAATACTGTTGGACTACTACTGCTGCTGCTGCAGTACTACTTCCCTACGGCACCTACTACTGCACTATTACCTTTAATATAGTACTACTACCACTACCAGTACTACTCCTGCTACTACTACTACCACACTATTACTACCGCTGCACTGTTACTAGCATCATACTATTTGTACTACCACACTATTACTACTACCGCACTATTACTACCGCTGCACTATAACTGCTGCTGAACTATTACTGCTACTATACTATTACTACTTCCGCTCTATTCCTACTAAGTATTACTATTACTGTACTATTACTAGTATCATACTATTCCTACTACCACACTATTACTAATACTGCACTTTTACTAGTATCATGCTATTACTGCAACTGCACTATTACTAGTATTATACTATTCCTACTACCGCACTATTACTACTACTAAACTGTTACTATCATCATACTATTCCTACTACTGCACTATTTTACTACTACTATACTATTACTACTACTGCTCTATTTCTATTATCTATTACTATTACTGCACTAAAACTACTAATGCACTATTACTACTACTAAACTATTATTGCTACCGCACTATTACTACTGCTAAACTATTACTACTACTGCACTATTACTACTACTAAACTATTACTACACCGCACTATTACTACTACTAAACTATTACTGCTACCGCCCTATTACTAATACTGCACTATTACTAGGATCATACTATTCTTACTACCGCACTATTACTACTACTGCATTAGTACTACTACTGCACTATTACTACTGCAGCACTATAACTACTGTTGAACTTTTACTACTACTATACTATTACTACTACTGCTCTATTCCTATTAACTATCTATTACTATTACTGCACTAAAACTACTAATGCACTATTACTACTACTAAACTATTATTACTACCGCACTATTACTACTACTAAACTATTACCACTACCGCACTATTACTACTACTGCACTATTACCAGTATTATACTATTCCTACTACTGCACTAGTCTTACTACTGTACTATTACTAAAATAATACTATTCCTACTATCACTACTCCACTATTACTGGTATCATGCTGTTACTACTACCGCACTACTACTACTACTGCACTATTACCAGTATTATACTACTCCTACTACTGCACTAGTACTACTACTGTGTTATTACTAAAATAATACTATTCCTACTAACACTACTACTGCACTATTATTGGTATCATGCTACATATTACTACTACCGCACTACTACTACCGCACTGCTACTACTACTGCACTATTACCAGAATAATAGTAATGCTACTTCCACACTCACCACTGCACTATTACTGCTGCTGCACTGCTGGTTAAATGGTCAAACCACAGAAATGCGTTCATGGGATACAAGTCTATGAGGTACATGCGGTTAATCGTGTCGATGTAATACTGATGTATTATATTTGGGACCCCACAATACATAAACAGGCAAACATTCAGTCTCATGTCTGAACAAAATGTGAAGACAAATTCATTAACATTTGACTCAGACGTGGATAAGACACAGTCTGTTGGTAGAGTTGTTTATTTCCGAGCCCATTATTTTTCAGTAATTATGTTTATGTAACAGTCAATAACTGTCCAGGTATTTATTTATTTATTTATTTATTGAGTGACAAATGTTCCGCTGACCCTCTGTATCTGTCTGCCTCTGTCTCTTCCTGTCTCTCTGTCTTCTTCTCTTTCTCTCTGTCATTTCTTTCTTTTTCTTTTCGTCTCTCTCTTTTGTTATTCTATTTTTTCCACCTCTATCTTTCCTGTACTCTTTCTCTCTGTTTCCTTTTTTTACTCTCTCTCTCTTTCCCTTTATCTCTCGCTCTCTCAGGGAGATGCCAGCAGGTCAGAGAGTGAAGATGATGTTCTGTCCTCTGACTTTGATGAAGAGGACAAACTGAGAGAACTGTTAAGCTCAGGTAAGGATGTGTGTGTGTGTGTGTGTGTGTGTGTGTGTGCGCGTGTGTGTGCGTGTGTGTCTGTGTGTGTGTGTGTGTGTGTGTGTGTGTGTGTGTTTCTTTTAGAGCAGGGTTTATGTGTCTATTAATACATGGGTTGTTTGCCTCCAGGGTCAGAGGTAAAGATGCAGACGCTGATGCCGATCTCTAATGGCCACTTGGAGCCACGAGCAGCGATGCCCCCCCTCACCACACACATGCACCCCAGCGCCACACCCAGGACTGAAATCTCCCACATCGACATGCAGTCGCGGCGCAGCAGCAACGCCTCCAACGAGCACCATGACCAGAGATCACTGGTGAGCACCAATTAGAACACACAGAACATACAACAACCATGCGGTCGTCAACCGTGTACCGCTGACAGCTGGGTTCTTTGGGAAGGGAATGAAAAGTGTTCATTCCCCTCCGCAGCCTGGAACAGTAGATCTCCCCATACAGCCCATCATATTTGTAGGTGTAGCTCCTTTATTGTGGTTTACAACCCTTTACAGCTACAACAGCTTCAACTTCTCTGGGAAGGCTTTCCACGAGGGTTAGGAATGTGTTTATGGGAATTCTTTACCATTCTTCCAGAAGCACATGTGTGAGGTCAGACACTGATGTTGGACGAGAAGGCCTGGCTCGCAGTCTCCTCCCTAATTCATTCCAAAGGTGTTCTATCTGGTGGAGGTCAGGACTCTGTGCAGGCCAGTCCAGTTTCTCCACACCAGACTCGCTCCTCCATGTCTTTATGGAGCTTGCTCTGTGCACTGGTGTGCGGTCATGTTGGAACAGAAACTGTCCCCACGTCCCCAAACTGTCCCCACAAAGTTGGGAGCATGAAACTGTCCAGAGACTCTTGATGTCCTGGAGCATTAAGAGTTCCAACTCCTGACCAACACCCCCACACCATAATCCCCCCTCCACCAAACTTTACACTCGGCACAGTGCAGTCAGACAAGTACCGTTCTCCTGGCAACCGCCAAACCCAGACTCGTCAATGGGATTACCAGACGGAGAAGCGTGATCAATCCAGAGTACACGTCTCCACTGCTCTAGAGTCCAGCAGCGGCGCATTACACCACCGCATTCCACGCTCTGCATTATGCTTGGTGATGTAAGGCTTGGATGCAGCCGCTCGACCATGGAAACCCATTCCATGAAGCTCAACACACTGTTCCTGAGCTGATCTGAAGGCCACATGAAGTTTGAAGGTCTGCCGTGACTGACTCTGTAGAAAGTTGGTGACCTCTGTGCCCTATGCACCTCAGCATCCACTCACCACCCTCTGTCATTTGACCGCTTCGTGGTTGAGCTGCTGTCGTTCCCAGTCACTTCCACTGTGTCATAATCCCACTGACAGTCCACTGTGGAATATTCAGTAGGGAGGAATTTCACCACTGGACTTGTTGCACAGCTGGAATTCACTGAGCTCCTGAGAGCGACCCATTCTCTCACTAATGTCTACAGTAGCAGTCTGCATGTCTAGGTGCTCGGCTTTATACACCTGTGGCCATGGAAGTGATTGGAACACCTGAATTCAGTGGTTTGGATGGGGGAGTGAATACTTTTGGAAATATAGTTTATGTTAATGACACACAACTGTTGTGTAACAGTTTAGGATTCTGGAATCGGGCAGTTTTACTGTACCTCTTTTGGAACAACTGTGTTTGAGGTCCATGGTACATCAGTTCTAGGTCTTCACCTACAGCAGTGTACATAGTTTTCCATTCTATGGGACCTTTTAAGGTAGTCAAGTGGATCTTAAAGACCCCCATCATTCTTTTGAGGGTACAGCTACACCTGTTGTACTGGATGCCCCTTCTTCTGACAGTGTAGGCTAATCGTGGCGTCATCGCCTCGACCACACAATCCCCCACCCACACGGGGTCGTTGGCAGCCACCGTGGGCTGCCGCGCTGGGACCATGCCGATGTTAAGATTGGGAGCCACTGTTGTGCAACCTTAAATGTCATAGAAATCGGAGTGCAAATTGAATTTAATGCCGTTTTGTTAAAGGACAATTCGTAGCTATAAATAAGTAATTGGTTTTTCCGAGTGCGCCCCAGTTGTTGATAATACACGCTGTTGATATTATAATAGTCTTTCACACACTAGCTGCTAAGAACTCCAGGCTCATTAACAGTGGAGCCCTGCTCACAAATTTATGCATACAGGCTGCCGGCTGGGCTCTGAAATGAAATTCCAATTTTCTCATTGTTGGTTTTTAATATTACAATAATGTTTGAATAAAAAAACTCTTAGTTTTAATTGATGAGAAAATAACTGGCTGAAATGCAGTAAACACCCGTTTCCGAGGGGGGGGGTTCAGCATTTCAAGAGGTCTTAGACTGGTCCTGAGTCCTGGTCTGCTGTCCGTATGGGAATAAGCCAAATGTAATCATATCGCTCCAAATGGACCTACCACTCTAGATACAGGCAGAATGGCCCATGCAAGGGCTTGCACAAATGGCTTAAAGCACTTACCTGTGGTGGAATCACTGTAATACGTGACTACGAGTGACTTCGCTTGGTGAAAGATTATATAGCGTAGAGCAAAATGCGATATAAATAAATAAATGAATAATAAAAAAATCAGATCAAAGATGATTCATGAAAAGCAGTCAGCATTGAATGGACATGCCCATCATCTTAAACATGGCTTAGCCAATCAGGAATGCCTTACCCAAAGCCATAGCTTACATAGTTGGAATGATACAGCTACGACGCAAGTGTTTCCCAAAACCGTGGTGGGAACTATCGAGGTTACTGCATTAGCAGTTTACGTAATTGGAATGATACAGCTACGACGCAAGTGTTTTCCAAAACCGTGGTTGGAACTATGAAGGTTACTACGTTAGCAGTTCACGTAGTTGGAATGATACAGCTGCAACGCAAGTGTTTTAAAAAAACGTGGTTGGAACTATGGAGGTTACTACGTTAGCAGTTTACGTAGTTGGAATGATACAGCTACAACGCAAGTGTTTTCCAAAACCGTGGTTGGAACTATGGAGGTTACTATGTTAGCAGTTTACGTAGTTGGAATGATACAGCTACGAGGCAAGTGTTTCCCAAAACTGTGGTTGGAACTATGGAGGTTACTAAGTTAGCAGTTTACGTAGTTGGAATGATACAGCTGCAACGCAAGTGTTTTCCAAAACCGTGGTTGGAACTATGGAGGTTACTATGTTAGCAGTTTACGTAGTTGGAATGATACAGCTACATCGCAAGTGTTTCCCAAAACCTTGGTTGGAACTATGGAGGTTACTACGTTAGCAGTTTACGTAGTTGGAATGATACAGCTATGACGCAAGTGTTTCCCAAAACCGTGGTTGGAACTATGGAGGTTACTACGTTAGCAGTTTACGTAGTTGGAGTGATACAGCTACAACGCAAGTGTTTCCCAAAACCGTGGTTGAAACTATGGAGGTTACTACGTTAGCAGTTTCCGTAGTTGGAATGATACAGCTAGGACGCAAGTGCTTCCCAAAACCGTGGTTGGAACTATGAAGGTTACTACGTTAGCAGTTCACGTAGTTGGAATGATACAGCTGCAACGCAAGTGTTTTAAAAAAACGTGGTTGGAACTATGGAGGTTACTACGTTAGCAGTTTACGTAGTTGGAATGATACAGCTACAACGCAAGTGTTTTCCAAAACCGTGGTTGGAACTATGGAGGTTACTATGTTAGCAGTTTACATAGTTGGAATGATACAGCTATGAGGCAAGTGTTTCCCAAAACTGTGGTTGGAACTATGGAGGTTACTATGTTAGCAGTTTACGTAGTTGGAATGATACAGCTGCAACGCAAGTGTTTCCCAAAACTGTGGTTGGAACTATGGAGGTTACTACGTTAGCAGTTTACGTAGTTGGAATGATACAGCTGCAACGCAAGTGTTTTCCAAAACCGTGGTTGGAACTATGGAGGTTACTATGTTAGCAGTTTACGTAGTTGGAATGATACAGCTATGACGCGAATGTTTCCCAAAACCGTGTTTGGAACTATGGAGGTTACTACATTAGCAGTTTCCGTAGTTAGAATGATACAGCTACGACGCAAGTGTTTCCCAAAACCGTGGTTGGAACTATGGAGGTTACTACGTTAACAGTTTACGTACTTGGAATGATACAGCTACAACGCAAGTGTTTTCCAAAACCGTGGTTGGAACTATGGAGGTTACTACGTTAGCAGTTTACGTAGTTGGAATGATACAGCTATGACGCAAATGTTTCCCAAAACCGTGGTTGGAACAATGGAGGTTACTACGTTAGCAGTTTCCGTAGTTGGAATGATACAGCTACAACGCAAGTGTTTCCCAAAACCTTGGTTGGAACTATGGAGGTTACTACGTTAGCAGTTTACGTAGTTGGAATGATACAGGTACGACGCGAGTGTTTCCCAAAACCGTGGTTGGAACTATGGAAGTAGCTACGTTAACAGTTTACGTAGTTGGAATGATACAGCTACGACGCAAGTGTTTCCCAAA
Source organism: Prochilodus magdalenae (assembly GCA_024036415.1). NCBI lineage: Eukaryota > Metazoa > Chordata > Actinopteri > Characiformes > Prochilodontidae > Prochilodus > Prochilodus magdalenae. The sequence goes on from JAMWET010000697.1 coordinate 18,578, forward strand.
ACCGTGGTTGGAACTATGGAGGTAACTTCCGTTAGCAGTTTACGTAGTTGGAATGATACAGCTACGACGCAAGTGTTTTCCAAAACCGTGGTTGGAATTATGAAGGTTACTACGTTAGCAGTTTACGTAGTTGGAATGATACAGCTGCAACGCAAGTGTTTTCCAAAATCGTGGTTGGAACTATGGAGGTTACTACGTTAGCAGTTTACGTAGTTGGAATGATACAGCTACGACGCAAGTGTTTCCCAAAAGTGTGGCTGGAACTATGGAGGTTACTACGTTAGCAGTTTACGTAGTTGGAATGATACAGCTACGACGCAAGTGTTTCCCAAAACCTTGGTTGGAACTATGGAGGTTACTACGTTAGCAGTTTACGTAGTTGGAATGATACAGCTATGACACAAGTGTTTCCCAAAACCGTGGTTGGAACTATGGACGTTACTACGTTAGCAGTTTACGTAGTTGGAGTGATACAGCTACAACGCAAGTGTTTCCCAAAACCGTGGTTGAAACTATGGAGGTTACTACGTTAGCAGTTTCCGTAGTTGGAATGATACAGCTACGACGCAAGTGTTTCCCAAAACCGTGGTTGGAACTATGAAGGTTACTACGTTAGCAGTTCACGTAGTTGGAATGATACAGCTGCAACGCAAGTGTTTTCCAAAACCGTGGTTGAAACTATAGAGGTTACTACGTTAGCAGTTTACGTAGTTGGAATGATACAGCTACGACGCAAGTGTTTCCCAAAACTGTGGTTGGAACTATGGAGGTTACTACGTTAGCAGTTTACATAGTTGGAATGATACAGCTATGACGCAAGTGTTTTCCAAAACCGTGGTTGGAACTATGGAGGTTACTACGTTAGCAGTTTACGTAGTTGGAATGATACAGCTATGACGCAAATGTTTCCCAAAACCGTGGTTGGAACTATGGAGGTTACTACGTTAGCAGTTTACGTAGTTGGAATGATACAGCTATGACGCAAGTGTTTTTCAAAACCGTGGTTGGAACTATGGAGGTTACTACGTTAACAGTTTGCGTAGTTGGAATGATACAGCTGCAACGCAAGTGTTTTCCAAAACCGTGGTTGGAACTATGGACGTTACTACGTTAGCAGTTTACGTAGTTGGAATGATACAGCTACAACGCAAGTGTTTCCCAAAACCTTGGTTGGAACTATGGAGGTTACTACGTTAGCAGTTTACGTAGTTGGAATGATACAGCTATGACGCAAGTGTTTTCCAAAACCGTGGTTGGAACTATGAAGGTTACTACGTTAGCAGTTTACGTAGTTGGAATGATACAGCTGCAACGCAAGTGTTTTCCAAAATCGTGGTTGGAACTATGGAGGTTACTACGTTAGCAGTTTCCGTAGTTGGAATGATACAGCTACGACGCAAGTGTTTCCCAAAAGTGTGGTTGGAACTATGGAGGTTACTACGTTAGCATTTTCCGTTGTTGGAATGATACAGCTACAACACAAGTGTTTTCCAAAATCATGTTTGGAACTATGGAGGTAACTACGTTAGCAGTTTACATAGTTGAAATGATAAAGCTACGGCGCCAGTGTTTCCCAAAACCGTGGTTGGAAATATGGAGGTTACTACATTAACAGTTTACGTAGTTGGAATGATAAAGCTACGACGCGAATGTTTCCCAAAACCGTGGTTGGAATTATGGAGGTTACTACGTAAGCAGTTTCCGTAGTTGGAGTGATACAGCTACGATGCAAGTGTTTTCCAAAACCGTGGTTGGAACTATGGAGGTTACTACGTTAGCAGTTTACGTAGTTGGAATGATACAGCTACAGAAATTCCAATTAACACATTCCTAAACCTTGTGGAAAGCCTTCCCAGAGGAGTTTTATCTGTTATAGCTGTAAAGGGTGGGCCGACATCGTATTAAACCCTATGGATTAGGAATGGAAGGCAGACGAACGTATAGTTTTGGCAGTGTAGTGGATCTTAATCAGTATAATGATGGTTTTGCATTTGAGACAATGCCAGAGAAATAAATCAGGCGTCCATGCGGTGGTCCACCTGCAGTGCTAGGCCCGGACTGAGTGCTTTGGGGGTCCTGCAAGTTAAATGAATCCAGGAACTCATTTTGAACGAAGGTGCATCACAGCTTAATGTGTGTTTATTAAATTCGGTTTGCAGAGTGAAATGATAGGTATTTGTAAATGCCACAGGAGTTGCGGTGTAACGAGACCCCATAACCGAAATGCTAGCGGACTGGTAATCTCCATATTGCAGAAGCTGCACAACTTCTGAATACTAATCGCAGGGCCATGTGAGGAGAGCTTCAGCCATGGCAAGCTCGGGGAAGGATGAGTGGAGCGGTCAGCTGTTGCAGCTACTGGACCAAATCATTGATGTGTGTTGGGTGGATTTAAAAGTATTTGATTGGACGTGATGGCGTTCAAGCCCCCACAGTGCATCTGTAATTGGTCAGGATGTTCTGCTTTTAGTTACAGTGGAATTCAGCTGGAATTCACAACAGGAGTCTCTAAAGCTTGGCTTGTTGGTGTCCCTGAATCATTATAAGCTATAAGTTTCTTCAGAGTTTAGCATTTCTGTTATTATTTTTATTCTATGTAAGATTTTATATCATATTTTTGTGTTTTATTTGATTTTTTTGTTTGTTTTTATTATTTTTTAAATTGTATTAGTTTTTCTAATCGTTTTTAGTTTTACATTTATTTTTTTTAGCTATTTATCCTTCTATTTTTGAACTGCAATGAAATCTTATTCACTTTTTAACATTCAATTTTCTTTTGTTTGATTTTTTGGGTAAATTGTTTGCACAGGGTTTGTTTTTTTTAATTTAACCAGATTAAACCAGATTTTTCAAACCCTTTAAAGAATTAATATTGTTATAAAGTATTATTCTGATATCTTTGTGATAAAGCTTAAAGTCTAGATGGTGTTCTAAGTTAGCAAACTTAAAAATCAAACAGAAATCAGATACAAGTTGAAATAAAAAGGCTTTATTGTGAAAAAAAATCATTAATCGATGTTGAAATCTGATTATTAGGTTATTATCTCAGCTTTATTAGTTTTTTTCCATTCTTAACTAAGTTTTTAATTAAAAAAAAATAATAATATTAATTATTTGCTCCATTTATCTTGTTTGGTTTTATTGTCAATTATTTATATAGTTATGTAGTTTAATTTCTTTTTTAGAACCTTAAAAAATATCAATTTATTTACAAAATTTTAGTCTCGTATTTTCAGTGGGTGATCTAATATTTTAAACCATATTTTGGATATTTGTGGGGTTAGGCTTGAGGTGTAGATGCTGTGCTAATTTAGCATTGCTAAAACTCCTTAAATAATCATCAATAAAAGCTAAATTCTAATTCCAAAAGAGTTCATGTTGAAATCTTATTTTTTAGTTTATTACCGTGCTAATATAACATTGCTGAAATGGCTGAACTCTTTGGAAGGAAAGTCAAATCTGGAATTACTTTCAGCTAAAAAACCTCTAAAAATCCAAAACTTATAAGGCTTCATTTTCAGTAAATCTAAATTCAAAAATTCTAAAATTTTTGAAATCTTATTTATCAGTATATTATTTTTTCTAGATTAAATTTTATACATTTTTAAACTGTTTGCTCCATTTATCATTTTTGGTTTTATTGTCATTTTGTTTATGTAGTTATTTCCTTTAAGTTCTTTTTTAAACTCTTGAAAAATATATATTGTTATGAGTAAACAAAAAAAGCTATAGTTTTTATATTATTAATCTATTATTTCAAACCATATTTCTAATATTTTTGGGTAAAGCTTGAGGTCTAGATGCCATGCTGATTTAGAATTGGCGAAACTCTTCGGAATTACTATCATCTTAAAATCTTGTTTATTTGTTTATTGTTTTGGCTTTATTTATTTTTTCCTTTCCTAATTAAATCTCATTCCATTACATTTTTTTTTCTCTTTAATAAGTAAAAGCTCAGCTGATTTAAAAACAAGGATCCCCCTCATTGTACTTGTTGTGAAAACAGAGGTTTGTTTGATTGAATGATGTTCACAGCACACAATAAAACATTCATTCGCTGCTTAAAGTCATCGTTCCATATCTTGTACCCTCCTGCAATAGCCACACTCCGATGACTGATGTCGCCATAATGATTTTGGGCAGCTCTACCATTATTCATAACCCCAGATCCTCAGATCATCTTGGGCTCCAAGTCCTTCCCCGCAGCAAGCCATTAGCCTTTTAGCTTCGGCATTCTCACTTTAGCCTGGAACCGAAGGATAACCGTACTCTTTACCGCACAACTATGTGACGCCCAACTGAATCTGTGTACTGCTTTCAGAAACAGGGACTGACCTCTGTGTACGTTCCGGCATCTCTTGGCGTGCACACAGTTGCAATCCCCTGGACGTCCTGCTGGGTTCAGTTGGAGCCAAATGGCACAGTCCTGCTTTACAGACAGCCTTTCTAATACAGAATGCCACTGAGCTGTAGGACAAGAGATAACAGCCTCCTCACACGCAGTGTGCTGTAAACTCCACTAGACCCTCAAAAATAGCAGCAACAAAACATACCGTCATTTTCTGTTATTAATATCCAATGATATTTTAACCAGCGTTAATATCGTTCACTAATAGCACTGCCTAAACCAAAACTAGCAGTGTAAGCTACCATATAACCTCCACCAGTACCTCTAACAGCTAGGGACTGGAATGGGCATGTACTGGACAAGTTCTGGATGGAGGCCACATCAATGTTCAGACACTTTTGCATCAAAGAACTGGGACAGATTTGGTGGATGTCTTTCCTGGCACAATTCCAAGGAGAATTCCCTGTAGACTGGGATTTTAGCCACTGCTGGTAGACCCGTATGACCATACGCTTCCATACACCTGCAGATTCAGCTACTTCCTCACACTATGGTCTTTGGCCACGCCCAAATGCTCAGTCCCTCCTTTTAGCCAATCATTAACATCTTCTCTGGAGCGTTTTCCACACATGGAACGAGACACTCCCTGAACTGTAGCACCTTATCCCAATCTATGGATCCCATCACTCACACCCCAGAGGTATTTATGGACCCTTCATTCTCATGCAGCACCATCTGCAGGAACCTGAACGCTCCTACAACCTTAAACAGGCTTGGAGATGGATTCAAACCTCAAATGTCAAACCCAAAGCAAATTAAAATACATGTTGCTCTGGATATAACAGGTATAACGATTTCGTTCATGTATTTTCAGTGGAAGGTCTAATATTTGGAACCATATTTCTGAGGGGTCTATCTGACTTGAGGTCAAAATCGTCACTGTCCAATGAAAACCATGTATCTCCATTTTTGACAGTTTTTACTTTTATGTATCATTGGATCACATGAGCTGCTGTTTACACTGTGTGTGAATTTCATGATGATTGGAGGAACAGAAATGGCCCAAAGATGACTTGGAAAAAGTCTGGTTCCATTGATGTACATTAGAATTAAATTGGGTTTTGGCCTCTCCTGTAAAGTTGCTATTTTGGAGATACTTCTTTTTCTTTGGACAGCGACGATATGCAGGGCTAATTTAACATTGGTGAAATAAAAAAAAATCCCAAATGCAAATAAATACAGGATAGAGTGATAAGCAAATTCAATTTGACCAGTATTAACCTGAAAGATGGTCTTAAAACAGAATATCTTTTGGGTTCATTTATGAGGTCAGCTGTTACTAGTGGCATGGACTGAACAAGTTCTTGGATGGAGGCCACATCAATGTTCAGACACTCTTCCAACAAAGAATTGCAATTGGGCTAGATTTGGTGGATGCCTTCCCTGGTGACTACAGGTGACTGGACAGGTCATCATAACCCAGTATTTATCATATCACAAATTCATATCTGCATGCATGTATGTTTGCAGTCCAGCCTATGGGGAAGTCGCCGCTCCAGCTGGAACAGCCTAGGCCATGCCCCCAGTCTGAAGAGGCGTGGCCAGTCAGGGGAACGTGAGTCTCTCCTCTCAGGCGAAGGGCGGGACAGCTTGGACGATGACCAATCCGAGGGGGGGAAGTCCAGCAGGACGGGCAGCCTGGGAGGAGTTTCGAGACTGGGGTCCTTTGATATGCCAGAGCTCCTGCAGGTTCCTTCCATGTCCCGGCCCTACATGGAGTGCAACGGCAGACTGGATGGATCCTATCCCTCGTCTCCGTACATGCGACAGCCCTCCCAAACGCATGCAGAGGAAGACGAGGACGTGGAAGAGGTTAGAGCCTCTCTCGCTCTGTTTCACTCTTCTCTCTCTCTCTCTGAAGGTTCTTTCTGCACTTCCTGTCTCTCAGGGTACCAGTGTATTCTTTTTAATGGCATCCATCTAGTTCAGACGAGTCCTCCTCCACAGGTTCGACTTTGAAAGCTGCTCAGGATTAAGAGGGACACTGTATGAGGGAACAAGGGAGTGGGCACCACGATGTGGAAAACCAGATAGAACAGACTAAATTGCTCAGTCACGATCACCGTAGCCTCAGTCTCAGATGCTGGTAGCTCTTGGCCCTGGTTAACTTTAATACATCCACACTCATTGTCAAAGGAGTAGCTGGACAAATAGCTGCACCCACACCGTATCAACCACTGGAATGAAACTTGGTGGGGAGGTTTGACATTGTGAGACATGCCATTGATTCAAGTTTCATGCTCAGGCAACCATGTGACATTGGCAGGGATGGGCCTTATCGCTGTACCTGACTGACCCTACGGCCACCATTGCAGACACTCAGTGAGCACTGGTGCCCTCTAGGAGTCATCGTGTTAGTGTCAGCACCATTGGCAGACGGCTGCACGATGCAGGACTACATGCATACAGACCGTTACCACGACTGTCCTTAACACCACGTCACCATCACCAAAGACTGCAATGGTGTCGTACCAGACTGCCATGGAGTGACTCAGAATGGCAGCAGGTCATCTTCAGTGATGAGTCCCGCTTTGGTTTTGGTGGAGACGACCAATGAATCCGTGTGTGGAGGCACCGTGGTCAGCACCAAGATGAACCGTCTGTTGTCACATGTCTAGGAAGCCTGGTGTCACTCCACCTCCACCCCTACCACACCACCTGCAGGAACTGTGAGAGGGTATTCAAGCTGCATGGGATGGATTATTACAGGACACCATTAGGAACCTCTACAGCTCCATGCTGAGGCTGGCACGTTTCGTTAGCCCTACTGAGAGACACTACCTCTCTGTACATGTAGCTCAATAAGTATCGCCCATACCAATTCAACTTCCTTCCCAGTAGCACTGCAATCCCACAGTCCCTTCTGGGTGAATTCAAGGCCTTGGGCTCCTCTATAATGGAAAGCTGAAAACTCCTCATTGTTTTGAAATATACAAATATTAAAATGTATAGTATACAGGGGTTGGACAATGAAACTGAAACACCTGTCATTTTAGTGTGGGAGGTCTCATGGCTAAATTGGACCAGCCTGGTGGCCAATCTTCATTAATTGCACATTGCACCAGTAAGAGCAGAGTGTGAAGGTTCAGTTAGCAGGTAAGAGCACAGTTCTGCTCAAAATACTGCAATGCACACAACATTATGGGTGACATACCAGAGTTCAAAAGAGGACAAACTGTTGGTGCACGTCTTGCTGGCGCATCTGTGACCAAGACAGCAAGCCTTTGTGATGTATCAAGAGCCACGGTATCCAGGGTAATGTCAGCATACCACCAAGAAGGACGAACCTCCACCAGCATCACGTAGTGACCTGGCCACTATCCTGCAAGAAGAATGGCTTAAACTCCCTCTGACCACTGTGCAGGACGCAGTATATGTCATTCCCAAGACCAACTGACGCTGTATTGGCCGCAAAAGGAGGCCCAACACCATACTAATAAATGATTGTGGTCTGAAACCAGGTGTTTCGGTTTCATTGTCTAACCCCTGTAGATAGAGTAAAGCGTTATCCTCTTCTCTGCATTGGGCGAGTTGGCAGTTGCAGCTCCTCTTTAATAGTCTCAGAAGTCTTTTCCTTCATTATCACTGTATCGTTTTTGCGCTAATGGTGCTGAATTGCATCCGAGCTGTTATTAAAGGAGGTTTTAAAAGCCTTTAATGTGCTGAAACCTGTATTTACTGTGCTTAATGGCTGTTGCGTTTGCTTACGCCCGTTGAGTTGTCCTGTTTATGTGCGTTTCGTAGAGCTGGTGTCTGATGCTGAAGAGGATACTGGAGCCGTATAAGCCCCAGTGGTGCAGGGATCACGAGGACTGGTCACTGTATCTCTTCTCGCCCCAAAACGAGTGAGCACACCCAAGTACCCGTTGATACATTACGGCTGGTCGACGAGCATGTAGACTTAGGTGCTGCTCTCCGGTTCTCCATCTCTCTCTTTCTCTGTGCAGGTTCCGTGTGCGTTGTCAGAAGGTCATCACTCATAAGATGTTTGATCACATCGTCCTGATCTTCATCTTCCTCAACTGCATCACCATCGCACTCGAGAGGCCTGACATCCAGCCCTACAGCATGGTGAATCTACACTGCAACATCCACCCACCTTATCCCAGTCTTACGGTGGTCATTATTCAGTATCCTGAACTTCAGTACCCATCACCACCTGCTCCCAGACGAAGCCATCCATCACTCTTTTTGGCCTCATGATGAATATCAGTGGTCACTAGGCCTTACTGGTCAACAGTGTGTGAAATAAACCCTCGTAGTTGGGGATCCCATGTTAGCTGGCTATTCCAGTGTTGGCTAGCTGCTAGCTCACTCACTAGCTCACTGTCCTGCAGCTAGCTTCACTGGCAACCGAAGGTTCACGGTCCCGGTTCACCAACTGGGCATCTGAGCATCAATTTTCCCCGAACAGAAGTTCATAATGTGTTTATTGAGTCCAGGATAACTTTATTGTCCTAGGCTGTTTACATTAGGGTGTCCCATCTTCTGCAGGACCCCCTGTAAGCTACACCCTGCCGGTTAAACCAACTCCCACCAATGTTGTTTTGGAGGGTCACCAGTTAGATGAATTGAACTGGTTTATCATCAGTACGATTTTTAAAATATGCATGTGGAGGTTAGGGAAAGTGCAAGAGAGAGGGTCAATAGTCAGAGACCACCCAGAGACCACCCTTCGTTTATTTCATTTTAAAAATCCAAAACAGCAATTAAGTGTCAAACACAGTCAAGTCACATTATTATGACCATTGTTATGTTAATAATAATAGGTGGGCAGCCCAGACAGCAGCTAGACGGCCTGGGATTGGTCCTAGTAGGTTGTTACTGGTTTCTGGAACCATGCTGACTGCAGTGCATCTCACATCTGCTTGAGGGTACGTGGGGGGGGCACCATGGAATGAACACGACAATCAAGGTGGTCCCACAGATGCTTACTTGGGATTCAAATCCAGGAAATTAGGGGGCCAGTGTGGTACTTGGAAGTCTGGGTCATGCTCCCTTCTAGATCATGTACACCCATACATGCTGATCGTCTTCCCTGGGGCGGATGGGATCTTCCAGCAAGACAATGCCGCATGTCACATGGCTAGAAACGTCCGACATTGGTTGGAAGATGCCTCCTTTCTAGTCAGCCATCCACCATAGAGGAAAAGATGCCAGACATTTCCAGCCATGTGACTTGCGGCATTGTCTTGCTGGAAGATCCTACCCGCCCCAGGAAAGACAATCGGTTACGAGTGCCTTCCTGGATGAGTGGGCCTGTGAAAATGTGGCTTCCTCCATGAGCTACGTGCTTCCATCATCAAAAGTAGGAAGTGGTCATAATAATGTGACTCTACTGGGCATAAGATAATGGACTTGCTTCACAAGTGATTGAAGTCAAAGGAATATGAGATGAAACAAAAAGTTTCCAAACCTGGATGGTGAGAATCAGTAAATGGAACCAACTTCTAAGACTGAACTTGGTAGGGTTTGGCTGTAGAATCTTTGGAACACTGGGAGTAGATGGAAACTGCTCATGAAGACGAATAGTGGATGTGCAGCGACTAACATGGCCGTCTTCTTATTGGAAACTGAGGAATTGAAAGGATGCCTCTGTCGTTTACACAGTTCTCCCTGGCTTGAATCGTACTGCGACCTTGGGTCTGAGAAAAGCAGTACAGAAATAAAACTGACTTGAGAGGCCACTGACAAGACTGCTCAGGAAGCAGTGCATCCCCCGCTCCTTCGGGGGAGGTTAACGCGTTTGACTGACAAGTAGGTAAACACCAGACAGTGATTTGAGGAAATGTGAATGGCTGGGCTGGTCGATAAGCATTTCAAACCTGACGTATATAAAAATAAACACATAGACAGGTCGTGGTAGTCTTTGTGTCGAGGGTTGTACAGCTCTGCGGGTTCAAACCTGCCAACACTATTGTTACCTCCTTGGTGGATGGCTTACTAGGAAGGATGCATCCTTGGGTGCCTCCTCAGTTGGACGTGTGGTGCTTGTTTGTGGGTGCTCAGCCCAATAGTAGCTGTGGTTTTACAGGTTCTTGGTTGTAAACATTCCCAAATCATGGGAATGAAAAAAGCCAATTTCAGAAATTAGGTTGCGAACAGTGTTATGCCCTGTACCCTTCACTTCGTAGTCCATGTAGCCTATACAAGCAAAGCCTAAACAATTCCCATTAGTTCTATAACAAAGGTTCCATTCTGGACTTCCTTTGGACTATGCCTCAATGCAGGGCAGCCAATCACAGCAGAGATCATTTACATACAACATACGGCCAAAAGTAGTTATTATAGAGTTCAAGTGTGTAAGTGACACCTGAACTCTATAGGAGAATGGCACTGTAGAGGTTGGTTTCCCTTAGGATGTCAGTTGGACACCCCGCTACATCTACCCTAGACAACTGTAAGTGCTATACATGTGGAATGGAAGCATCTGGAAGCAACAACAGCTCAGCCCAGAACGGTGAAACGGTGGACCATACAAACTCAAAGAGCAGGACGGTAGAGGGCGTGCTGGTCCAAACTGTCTATGGAAGCAACATCAGCACAAGAACAGTCCACCAGGAGCTTCTTGAATTGGGATTCCCATGGGTGATCAGTTGCACACAGGTCTGAAATCACTATGTGCAATGCCAAGTGTTGGTGGTAGTGGTGTAAAGCACGTCACCACGTGTTATCAGGATCGATGAACCATGCTTCACTAGCTGGCAAGCCATCTGATGCACGAATCTAGGTTTGATAGATGAGTCCAGGAGAACACTATGTACTGTAATGTGTAGTGCTTATAGTAAAGTTAGGCTGAGGAGGGATAATGATCTGGAGGGTTTCAGGGTTTGGGCTCAGTGCTTCAGACTGTCAAGAGAAGACTCTCTCCCATTCCTGCATGGCTAAATTGGAACATCTGTTATGAGTCGTTGCCCAGTTCCTATCCTACAGACACAGTGGAAGAGGGGTTACCCCATATTAATGTCCATGGCTTCGGAATGGGATGTCCAACAAGCTCATATACGGCAGGTGTGACGTCCACATACTTTTGGCCATACTGTGTTTTTCAGTGGACCTATAGATGGAACCAGATCGTATTCAGTGTTGGATATTAGCCCCCTACTTTCCGACCAATGGGTAATGGGATAGGCTCCAACACGCCCCAACCCACCCCAACCCCATCACAGCTTAAAAGATGAGTGAATAGATGAAGGAATGATTGAATGAGTGAAAGATATTGACCCTTAAAGCAACATATCTGTTTGCTGTGGTGATAACCAGATGTTTATCCAACTGGAATGTGGTTTCTCTTTTGCTTCCTGCAGGAGCGTGTCTTCCTCAGCGTGTCCAACTACATCTTCACTGTGATCTTCGTAGCTGAGATGACTGTTAAGGTAAGTCCAGTCTGTAGCAAACATGTTTCATTGACTGCAAAGCTGAAAGGTGGTGAAGTTGCTGGTGATACCGCGGACACTGTCTCTGTGACAGGTGGTGGCGATGGGGATGTATGTGGGTCCAGGCTCGTATCTGCAGAGCAGCTGGAATGTTCTGGATGGCCTGCTGGTGTTCGTCTCTATAGTGGACATTCTGGTGTCGCTGGCCTCGTCCGGAGGCAACCGCATTTTGGGAATCCTGCGAGTGCTGCGTCTCCTCAGAACACTGAGGCCTCTCAGGTAGGCGGCGTATGAGTCAGCCCTGTGTTTATATATAATCATATACTGTATACTGTGTAAATACAGTATGAGTGGTGAGTCACTCCATAACTGCGGGATCTACCATGATGCAATATACAGTAGGCTTAGTCTTAGGCACTTTAGCAACACCATTATCGGTCGGGGCTGTAAGAGAGATTAATGAACGAGGATGGCGATAACCCGGTACTTGGAGACAGTATTAATTTACACTTGTGTCTGTAACAACACCAACAACACGTTTGGTTGGGTTTACTGGACATGTGGTGAAGCAAAGAGGTGGAGTTCAGAGGTGTCGGTCAGTTGTTACTTAATGAGTCACCACATTTTTACCAATCCCACGGGTGGGACACTTTAGGTGGGACATTGGGCCAGTTTTGGGCCACACTGGGCCACACTGGGCCACTGAACTGAATACCACTTCTGATAGCATCACAATCAGTCAAACCCAGTTTTTCAAAGACTAGTTGCTTAGAAGGATGCCGTTTTCCTTTTGGACGTCATCTGGAAAAAGAACAAACTGGGTGTTGGATGACAACCTCAGATAACCTTGGGCATCTTTGAGAAAGGGTGTGGAAATCATTCAATGAAAACTTACAATACAATAGCATACAATAAAAACCTTCATTTTTAATATTTCTACCAATTTTTGTGGGTTTTTTCAGATTTCAGTATAAACCTTATACTGAATATTTATATCGCACTTAAACTTTTTACAGAGCACTTATACTAAATTTGTTATCCAGGATCATCACCAGTAATCTTGTTATGTAATTATATTATAATATATTATTATCATTTTATATGCTATTATTGAGCTTACAGTTTACTTTTTTAGTTACCAGGCAATTAGTTTGAACAATTCATGGGTGTATTGTCAGTGTCCCACCAAAATCTTGAAAATCCACTTCCATTTTTTTGGCATAATTTGAAAAAAGCCCAGTTTCTCTTTGCTTAATATTACAATATCAGGATGAACTGACCAACAGACACAGTCCAAAATATCTTCTTGCCAATATGGCCTAAAATGTTCAGAATATAGAAATATATATAGAATAAAGTGTGTACACTTTACACAACTACAGTGGATATTGTTATTCATTGTGAACTTTGCATGTAGCCTCTCATTCGGTGATGTCAGATTGAGCATAGCTGTCCATGGTGCTGAAATGGAATTAACTGCTACTGCCCACAAGGGGGCGCTGTTTGGAATAATGAAACTCTGACACAGCCCTGGCTAAGTTGAGTCATCGCATGGGTCCAGTGAAGTCATAAAAACTGTGTGTGTGTGTGTGTGTGTTTGTAATCAGAGTCATAAGCCGAGCTCCAGGACTAAAGCTGGTGGTGGAAACGCTGATAACGTCTCTTCGGCCAATCGGAAACATCGTGCTGATCTGCTGCGCCTTCTTCATTGTGTTTGGAATATTGGGGGTCCAGGTATAAATGCATTCAAGTACCAGTAGTTTTATACACTTACACCTATTTGAGTATTGAATTAGCCCTCCTGTTCCATGGCTCTACTGAACAGTGGCTCTCAAGCTGGTCCTCAGGAGCCATTTTTCATTTCTATGCACTCCGTGCTTTGGGTCAAAGAAGAAACATGGACCATCTGGAGGTTTCCCGAAGACCAATTTGAGAACCTCTGGCTTAAAACACCCGACCTGCCAGCTTTAACATCCCGGAGAACACAGTGTTAAGTGTTGAGTGATACTGAACTCGAGTGTTAAACATCCAGAAAAGTGAGGAAACAAGAAAACACGACCCAGAAACCAGCAGAATTGACCTGTCAGACCCACTAAGCTGGTTATGCAGAGCAGTGGAGTGGCGAGAAATGAGGCTTTACATATGCAAAGGCCGGAATGGCTGTTGGGAAGAATGAACGAGCAAATGAATAACAGATAGGCAGGCAAATGGACTTGCCCGCTAGCTCAGTTATGCTTCTTAGGCTTGCTAGTTAACATGCAAAGATTTGACAGCCAGCCTTGTGATGAGTGAAGGTATAGCTTCCGCAAGCTTTATTCAAAATTAGGCCATCCTTCAGGCTACAAACGCTTGACGTACCTTCAAAGATACCGTTTCAGGACGTCTATGAACTCAGGAACCTCTCGGTAGTCCTCTGGAAAACAGTGGTCTGGGTCTAGCACTGCATATAAAGTCCTGTGATTGGCTCATGTAGTCATATTACTGCCTGGCTAAAGATTTGAAATGGCAAAGAAGGATAGGCAAAGTGGTACAAGCGACCTCTTGCCATCTCACATGACCAGGAATCTCCGGCTCCGTATTAGCAAGTTCCTGTTGGAGGACGTACCTCTAAGAGGACATACCACTAAGTGTTAATCAGTGTTAAGGAACTTGGCAATGATAAAGCTAAGAGCCTGTTGCCAACTGCCATCTTTTTTTTCTGCAAAACAAGCAAAGACGAGGAACCTACTATCTATCATAGAATGCTAAACTACACAACTGAGCCACTCTTCTCCAGTCTGAGACCAAACCTGCCCAGAAAGGATCCTGGGAGCAAACTATTGTGTAAAAACTCCCTACAACTCATTGGACCCTATGACGCCTTTCGTACTCATTCGATTCTAATGCCAGAGAGGTTACGAGACATGTTGAGACATGTCTCCATGTTGGCATCATTGAGAATTCAGGTTATCAATGAGGTACAGTGCATGAAACAGCAAAAATGGCTGTGCACACCTGGACACTGGTGGTACCTTCTAAAGGTACATGTTCATTGTTGGTACCAAGATCACAAAGACGAAACTGAATACTTGAACAATACACAGAGAGATGGAGGGATGGCCTGTCCTGTCCTGCCTTCCACCCAATGACCACTGGGATAGGCTCTAGCATCCCCCAGAAGAGGAGCAGCTTGGAAGATGAATGAAGGAATGAATGAATGAGTGCGCAGAGAAAACGAGACTCCTAGCAACCACCTGGAACACCTGGTAGACCACCAAAACTGTCCTCACGACATAAACAGTACTGAAAGCTTTGGGAAAGAGGGGAACGACAAGCTCAACCCTTGCTTAACGTCTGAGAGTGTCTATGAGTGTTCTGTCCATCCTTCTTCCATCGTCAGAAGACGCCTCAATGCTATGGAGGTCTGAAAGGAGGTGTAGCGGCTCAAGAAGCTTGTTGAAGCTGAAGCAAAGGAGACCGACCCATTAAACAAAGAAGCTGCTGGTGTTTTCAGAATGATGGACTGACTACCCCGGAGTTGGTGTTTGGTTTTTGGAGCTTATATGGATAGTGACAATGCAACCACCTTCTAGGAGCCAACTTTGGAGGGGTGGCTGCAGATTTCATTGAAAGCCTGGAGGAATGGAAGCTGCTATAATGCCGTAGAGTGGACATAATGAATCCTGGTTAGACTTAGCTGTCGAGTGAGTTACTGAGAAGTAGGTTTTCCTTCTTCCTCCTGAGTCATTCATACCTAATGGCTATTTTGACTGGAAATCAAAGGGTGGTCTAGATCTTGTGTGCCCACAAGAGTACGCTCAACCTGACTAGCAGGAAATAAAGGGTTTGGGTTCCCTGTGGCTTTAAAGCATTTCCATTGCAGCACTTAATCTATTTTTAATACCCCAGCAGCCCTTGCTAATATTCACCCTAACTCGACCCGAAAGAGCTAGAGCGCTTAAACAGCAACAACCAGCTTCTACGCACATTCTCTATATTGCCAAACTTATTCATCCACCCATCCAGATCGTTGAATTCAGGTGTTCCAATCACTTCCATGGCCACAGGTGTATAAGATCAAGCACCTAGGCATGCAGACTCATCCCACAGACAGTAGTGGGACAATGTATGGTGCCGTGATAGGATGCCACCGGTGCAACAAGTCCAGTGGTGAAATTTCCCCACTACTAACATTCCACAGTCCAGAGTAGAGAGCTTCATGGAATGGGGTTCCATGGCAGAGCAGCTGCATCCAAGTCTTACATCACCAAGCGCAATGCATGTCTCAAACGGAGTGGTGTAAACCACACCACCATTGGACTCTAGAAATTCCCATAGACACATTCCCAAACCGTGTGGAAAGCCTTCCCAGAGGAGCTGAAGCTGTTACAGCTGTAAAAGGTGGGCCGGCATCCTATTAAACCCCTATGGATTAAGAATGAGATGCCAATCAAGTTCACCTAGGCGAAAGAATGGCTCGCTCTCAGGAGCTCAGTGTATTCCAACTTTGGGGGAACAGTTTGGGGATGTGCTTCTGGAAGAATGGTCAGAAATTCCATAAACACATTCCTAAAGCTTGTGGAAAGCCTTCCCAGAAGCTGTTCTAGCTGTGGAACCCTATGGATTAGGAATGGAAGTGAAGGACTGAAGTTCAGGCATGTGAAGGCGGACGAGCGAATACGTTTGGGAATATAGCGTACTATTGGAATATACTTGGAGTCTATGGAGAGAGTTAACGGAATCTGGAGAGTGTTGTCTGAAATGAGGAACGTAGAACAACCGAAATTCCATAATTACGCCAAATCTGACCAACTCAAACTCAAAGTCAATGGCTAATCTTTCTCATCTCCGCCCCAGTTTTCAAGATACTTCCACATCCCATCGTGTGAACCGTTCGTGCTGAATCGACCTGTATCTAATTGGTTCTTGCCTGGAGGAACCGTTCCAGATACTGCTTAGTATTAGCGTATTATTTATTCATGATCCGCTGGCTTATTGTGTTGATGAGCTTTTTCCCGCCCTCAGCTCTTCAAGGGAAAGTTTTACCACTGCGAAGGCTTCGACACCAGGAACATCACCAACAAGTCCGAGTGTCTGCAAGCGCACTACAGATGGGTACGCCGGAAGTACAACTTTGACAACCTGGGCCAGGTATGGTACACAGGTGCACCCGGTCGGTCACTTAAGAAAGAAGTAGCTTAGCCAGTGTTTTGTTTGCTTGACTCTTCTACCAGTGCCTTTGTAATCCGGGCTGAAGCCCAGCTGCAGATAGGATCTGGGATTATAGGCCTTTTGTTCAAATACAACTTTCAATTGACTTTTAAAGTGCTTATGGAGATCCGTAGGCAAATCAGCGAACAGCAAGCTAACGAAACCGGTAGCTAGTTCCCATTACCAGGCTCCATAGTAACAAGAAGCCACCAGCAGTTTGAACAAGAGTTGACCAAAAATGAGACCCCTGTGACTGAAACGTTCCTAGTATTCCTGCCACAGCACCAATAGCAGCTGTGATTGGATTGGACATGGACTGGACAAGTTTCTGGATGTAGGCCACATAATTGTGCAGTTGGGCTAAATTTGGTGGAGGCCTTCCCTGACCAATTCCAGGGAGAATTCCCTGTAGACTGGGATTTTACTCACTGCTGGTAGAATAAACCTCTACCTAATCTCCATCTATGAATCCCATCACTTGCATCCCACAGGTATTAATAGCCCCCTATTTATAGCCCCATCATCTTTGTGTAGCTCCATCTGCAGGAGCCTGAAGTTACTACAACCATAACCATGTAAATAAGGTACTGGTTGGTTACAGATACAGATGTTCAAGGAAACACACTTCACGAGGGAAATAGAGTATCAGTCAGACACCAAAAATGACCAACCGTAAGGCCTCTGATGGCCATTATGTCGCCGGGATATCTATGGTAAGATGTAATTAGCTTCTGAAGCACTGAGGCTCAGTTATAACCCGCCCCTCAAGGCAAAGCGTCTTCAGTTCCCCAAGGTTAAGAGGGTCCCTCAGACGGACTTGCCTTTCCAGAGTCCTACATCCATTTATAATGGGATTCAAGTCACGAGGTTAGCCAGATCATGCACGCACTTCACCTTCCTTTTTCCAAACTGTTCTTGAGTTACTTTGGCTGCGTGTTGGAGGTCGTTGTCTTGTTGACGCATCCATCTTCCTTCCAGATTCAGTTTCTTGGATGATGAGATTAATATCTCCCGGTACATCACTCCATTCATGTTTCCCTAAATGACGTCAGTACCGTTAGCCGAGAAGCAGACTCATATCAGGGCGCTCCTACTTCGTAACGCACTGTGGGACTCTTGTACCCTTCCTTCTCCAAGCGTGAAGAGCTGAATCAATGCCAGGGAGTTCTGTTATGGTTTCAACTGACCACAGTACATTGCTCCAAAAGAGCTCTGCTTGTGTGCAAAGTTTAGAAATGCATATGGATGTTTATGTTTATGAGGATGAGAACTAATGATGTTTGAACTACATTCGATAGCAAAAACTAAAATATCTGAATGCTTGTTTTCCCTCAATCAGCCTATAACAAAAAAACCTCATTTCAATATTTTAGCACCTGTATTTGGATGTGGTTCTTTATATAACAGTATAATTTACATATTATAACCTACACATACTGTTATTACAGCATCATTTACATTTTACAACATACACATACTGTTACAACTGCGTAATGTATATATTATAACATAGACTTACTGTTACAACTAATTAAGTTACATTTTATAACTTGAACATACTGTTAAAACTGCGTAATGTATGTATTATAACATATACATACTTTTATAGCAATAATTTACATTTTATAACTTACACATACTGTTATAACTGAGTGATATATATATTATAACATATGCACACTTATAACTGAATAATTTACAATTTGTAACATATACATACTGTTTTAACTGAATAATTTACATTTTATAACTTACACATACTGTTATAACTGCGTAATGTATATAACATATTCATACTGTTATTACAGCATAATTTACATTTTATAACTTACACATACTGTTACAACTGCATAATGTATATATTATAACATAGACTTACTGTTACAACTAATTAAGTTACATTTTATAACTTAGACATACTGTTAGAACTGCGTAATGTATATAACATA
>JAMWET010000697.1:52500-70000 GCA_024036415.1 Prochilodus magdalenae
AAGTTAATATTGGTCATATCAGAGGATGAGGTGTGTGGGACATGTCTTAGACATGTATGTCTTAGCGTATTCCAGTCTTGTTGCTGTTGAGGGGTATGACCAGTGCTCACTTTAGGGCGAAATGGGCCAAGACCCAAATGGTAATAGCCTAAACACCAATAGTCCAACAAAGAAATTAAGTGGCTTATTATGGAAAGCTCTTACCCTTCATTTGTGAAAATAGTGAGGTTCCACGTCTTGAACCTGCAGACAGTATTGAACAGCAAGAAGAGCCAATAGCGTTCCACTAAGCCCTCATAACTTCAAAAGCTGAAAAGTATTGCTGAGTTAGCTTGTGCGACAGAATATTCTCCATGGGGTTTAAATCGGGACTCTGGCCAGGCCAAACCCATTAGTAAACTCAACTGTGCTTTGGACTTCTTGTGCCCAGAATCGCACAGCAGTGGTTTCTTTCCTTTTCAGGTCATTCCAGATTATTGTACAGGCTGTCCCCGATGACTCAGATCAAATGTCCCTCTTTCCTTCGCTTCAAAATGTCCTCCTATTCTACCATATACCTCTCTCTGTAAGTCATGCTGGTCTATCAATTTTAGCATCCAGTACAGACTACACAGGTGGAGCCCGGGCCGCAAACCAGGAGCAGAGATTCTGAGCTGTTAACTGTTCAAACAGCCGATCCAACAGGGCACACCTGAGCAACAAGAAGCAGTTTCCCCCCACCTGAGAAACCACAAATAGGTGTCATGATCCAAGTTGTTTTACACATCTAGATGTAAATTACCCAGAAATAAAGGTTGAAATTTGGGTCTTTTATAATAGATATATTTATCTTTTGATTTCTAACCACAGTGTGTTCAGTTCCAAGGAGAGGAGGCCATAGATCACTGTCATATTAAGAAGCACAATCTTTAGAGCTGGTTATTAGGGAGGGATTCAGATTACGCTGCTAGTACACATAGATATGAGGTCTAGCCGAGTTTGGAAATTGCAGATGTGCACTACCAGTCAAAGGTGTAGACACATCACCGCATGCATCTGTCAAACTCTAATCCTGCCAAAACTTCGATCCCTAAGTGACTGCTGTAAACCAGCACCTGCTACACTGTTCCATAAGATCACTGGGCTGTTTAGGAGTTCTGTACAACTGTAGCACATAAGTGCAACAACAGGAACAACAACATGGAGTTAGCTGAAGAGTCGGCTGTATGGAGGTCAGTCTGGTATATGGTTTGTTATTCAGCAACGGTATGGGGTTTATGTATCAGCATCAGACCAGAAGAAGCTGGATCGGTCTATCTCTACTCTCTGCACAAGTCTTCAGCTTCTGTAACCCAGTATCAGTTTCCCGTGACTGGAATTGAATGGCCCTACAGATGGTCTGATCATGGTTGGACCCTTCCGAAGGCTGCTTCCGACATTCTGCAATTCCTAATCCAGAGCTTGTTTGAAAAATGGCTCCCCAAAACATGTTCCCATTTAGGGTTCATCGAACCTTGGTGCTATACATTGAACCTGAACCTGATTGCACAAATTTTGATTGGAACCAAGGAACATCACAGGATGCATCATCAACATCAACAAGGCGACGTGTACAGCAGTAGTAAACAGTAGTACCAAGATGGTGGAGCATGTAGATGACCTGTGAGTGCTTGGGCTGTTATTCCAGCTGCTTGTTTATATCCAGAAAGCAAGTGTGGATTAACTACTGGCGATAGAAAGATGTCGAAGAGGTTCTCCAGCAGACCACCGGGGGTCGCCATAGTGGCCTTCTCTCTCTTCAACAACTGATGGCCCATGGATGTGGCCACAGTTCACGCTGAAGACCCTACTATTCTTTGGTTTCAGCTGGGAACGAACCTTTTGGGCCCTGAATTAGATGTGCAAACCAGAACAGAACACGTTCCACATTGGTGGAAAAGGGCTATACGGTATCTAAAGTTCGATGTTCGAATGTAAGCTTTATGACTATACCGTTAGTGACCTGATCACTTATTGCCAGTACATATGTTCTCCTTCTACCCAAAAAATACCTTGCCCATAGCAATAAAGGACAGACCCTTGTGGAGCTCCACATGAAGACCAAAACTCTTGACTGAAAAACAGAAGCCAGTATCCGAGTAAGGCAGCAGACGTTTGTTTTTGTTTAAATCAGACTGTAATGTCTTCTTCTGTTATGTAGCGTCTGGAGGAGGCCCTGAAATACTTCAACTACGGCTTCACACTGGTGTTTGTGATTGAGGCCATCCTGAAACTGGTCGCCTTCGGCTTCAGGAGGTTTTTCAAGGAGAGGTGAGTTGCTACCCGTGGAGGAGATAAACTGGGTGGAAAAGCGTGGAAATGTCCTCTGATTTAGTGTGGAAGCACCGTTACAGGCTCGGTATTCCTGAAACATTAGAATGAAATGAAAGACAGATGGGCAATGACAAAAGAGGCACATACATATACACATATATACATATATATATTTATATTTATACGACAAGAACGTAGAACCTCAGACTGGTATCCTATTCAGATGCTGAAGCTTCCAGGCAGGTGTACTGTTGTCTTCCTCTTCCTTTCTATTTTTGTTTCTCTCTCTCAGGTGGAATCAGCTGGACTTGGCCATTGTTCTGCTGTCCGTTATGGGCATTACCCTTGAGGAGATTGACCTGAATGCCTCATTACCCATTAACCCAACCATCATTCGCATCATGAGAGTACTTCGCATTGCCAGAGGTACATGGTGGCAAGAAAACACAATGAAACAAGACGTGACTAAATAATTCAAGGACTGGAAATGGGGACGAGGAGGAGAGGAAACGAAGGAGTTGCCCAAACCAATTTTTCTTTCTTTGTCTGCAGTGTTGAAGCTACTCAAGATGGCCACAGGAATGAGAGCCCTGTTGGACACGGTCGTCCAGGCTTTACCCCAGGTTGGTGCCAGTGGGGAATCCAGTTATTAGGTCCTGTGTTGCTGTAGTAACCATATGTTCCTGGCATTCATTCTCTTTTACTTCCAGGTTGGGAATCTGGGTCTTCTCTTCATGCTGCTGTTCTTCATCTACGCAGCTCTGGGAGTGGAGCTCTTTGGAAAACTCGGTCAGTTGCTCAGCCTTACCTGACGTCTCCCACTGAGATCATACAGAATGCAGCTAATGAAGTAATTACTGTCGTTCTTCCTCCCCCAGAGTGCTCCGAGGAGAATCCTTGTGAGGGTTTGAGCAGACACGCTACATTTGAGAACTTTGGCATGGCGTTCCTCACCTTGTTCCGAGTCTCTACCGGAGATAACTGGAACGGAATCATGAAGGTAAATACTCCAGAGGTCTTCTTCCAGGATTGTTACTTTCCTATACAAACGTGTTAATGCAATATCATCACTTGATGGAAAACCTTGTGTCTGCTTTATTGTTCATTTTGAAAGTTTATGACAAACAATAACAGTCCAACATGTCCATTAAGTTCCATTAAAAGGTCATCCTGTTTTCTGTTTGGAGGTTGTGTTCCGACAGCGACTATATTTACTTGAATACCATTGAATAGGAAGTAGATAAGCAATTAATTAGATTTACATTCATGTGTCAGTCTGCGCTAGTCTGGTTTGGATGGCATGCTGTGGTAAAATGTGTCAAGGATATTTTCCTTTCATAGACTCGTGTATGCACAACAATAACTTTTCATCAAATTCAAACTGTAATAAAAACATTTCTACTTACAAACACCAAAAAAAGTTGGTCTTAGTTGAAAGATTAGAATCTAGAGCCCAAGCCATATATGGAGTGTCTGATAATGTAGAGTACTGTCAAAAGTTTAGAGACACCCAACTGAATGGATGTTGTTGGTGATCTTAAAGACTCCACAGACTCACATTTAACAGATGATACCTGATAACTGATGATACCTGAACCAGTACATTTACGGTATTTAGCTGACACTCTTATCCAGAGCGACTTACAAGGTTAATCATATTACAGGTAGGCCAATGCAGTGTCAAGAGTCTTGTACAAGGACTCTTATTAGCACAGCCTAGTCAGTCAGCCCGGGATTCGAACCCCAGTCTCCCACATGTGGTGGTTGCTATTTGGCAGGTAGTGGCGTTATCCGCTGAGCTACACCAACCACAGTACATACTCTTGATATATCACAATATCATAGTTTCAAAATTTGTATCTCAGTATTATATGTTTACACTTAAAAAATGTTAAATAATCTTAAAATATTTTGAAAACATTCTTAAATATATTTTTTTACTATTTTTGTGCTTTTAATAGTTTCTAATTCTAAAATCATAACAATATTAATACTAATTTAAAAAATACTATTGCCAGCATTCAAACTCACAACCCCCTAAGAACTAGTGTCATCCCTTAATAAATTATTAAGTTAAATTATCATATGCAAAAGTGTGACCATTCGCAATTAAAATATATGTTTTGTTGACTTTAGAACTGACCATAAATAAACAAGTCCTCTGAGGAGAACACGTGGTGGCACATTTCTATTAAAAAATGATAGATTATTCAACTAATTACAAAACAAGATATATTATAAATAACTATTTAGATTATAATTAGCTAATTAGAATGCAAGATATCTTTTAATTTGGCGTTTGCAAAAGTTATGGCTTTTTTTTCAATATTGTAAACTTGTTCGGGGGTGTTAAGACTTTTGCATCTCATTGTATGTAATAGTAATAGAGTCTAGTGGATCTGAACACCAAAATATCATCACAAGGAAACAAAAAACAAAGCTATTCATTTAGCTTAGCCCAAACTTAGCCTTTAGCACAGCAATGACATGGCAAAAACTCTACTGAACACTATTCAACTCCTCAGTGTAAGTTTTTTTATTAATGAAATGAAATGAAATTTAATTAAGGCCATATTCAGACACTGAAGGACACAGTGGCCTACTATCTTTCAGCTCCACAACCACTGAAGAGGAAGTAAAGGGTTACCAAGTGTGATAAGTGATACCAAATGATCTCACCACCAATTAACCTGACATCCAACACTTATCTGGGTATCAGCTATAGGGAATGCCGCTCCTCCATGCCGGGAGGGAAGCTGTGTGGCATTTCGGGAGCTGTTCAGTATTCCAGTTAGCTGTTAACGAGCTAGACAGCTTTCCTGAACAGCAGAGCTTTCCACTGACACCAGTGATATCCGCAGTGTAATTAGGGACACGCTGCAGCTGTGAGATTAATGAATCCATTATGCAACATGGTCATGTGTGTTCTAGGACACTCTGCGGGAGTGTAAGAGCGGAGACCGCTGCTTGAGCTACCTGCCGCTGGTGTCCCCGCTGTACTTCGTGACGTTCGTCCTGGTGGCTCAGTTCGTGCTGGTGAACGTGGTGGTGGCCGTGCTCATGAAGCACCTCGAAGAGAGCAACAAGGAAGCCTCCGAGGAGGCGGAGATGGAGGCGGCGCTGCAGGAGGAGCTGCAGGCCGGTCGGCGGCAGAGCACCGCCTCTGTGGGCGGGGTTTCTGGGCCAGAGTTTAAAGCTGTGGCCATAGGTCCACCTGAACAGGTAGAATACTGCTTCCTTTATGTTTCCTATCAGTGTTCTCTCACTACAATACCCAGCATGCATTGCTTTACTGGCAAACATTGTTCAGCTGTTGGGAATCCTTGTGGCGTTCCTCACTGCTAGCCTGGACAGTCGTTTATAGGCTGACGAATAGCCCTACTGGCGGGCTAATGAACCGAGATTAGAACTGATTGATCTTTGATTATGACTGCCTGAGGAAACCTAGTGGAGGTTAATGCTTAATGCAAATTCATTACCTTTCCAGCCAGATGACCCCCACTATGGCAACCTGCTCTCGGTGGGGAAGCCTTCCATATCGAGGATGCTGTCTTTACCAAACGACAGCTACATGTTCTACCCCATTAAGCCAGGACACAGGGTCACCGATCAGCCCATCTCCAAACAGCAGTCCATTGACCGGAATACGCTAGCAGGTGACATGATAATTAATTATGTGGTGATTGACTGAAGGCCAGTTTCACTCCCATGGTGTACACCAAGTGGTTTCAGTTCCAGGGCTGGTGCTTTCCCCTGTAGCCATTTTTTACCATATGATTATTATTTTTGTGGTGCTAGAACAATCTATAATCTAGATATGATGAGATATGACGATGGTATATATATATATATTTTAATGGGTGGGACCTGATTGAGCCACACAGACTTGACAATGAGTTATTGTTACTATGATTAATATTTGATTCATTATTCATTAATTATTGAGACATTATGTAAGAATTTATTATTATTTATTAGAAATATTAATATTAATTAAACCCAAAATAACATCCCTGTTGGTTCATGATCAATTGCCACACTACTTACCTGTTTAGTAATGTTTATTTCTCCCTTTATAACTACCATTAATTTCATATTTTGTTCTTCTCAGTGGTTGTTATGGTATATACATAGTTTGATCAGTAGGAGGAGCAGTGCACTCATTCTGCATCCTCAAACTCCACCCACAAGCATCAACGTTGGCTCCCGAGCTATGGAACCCGGGTAACATCTGCATGAATTAGGCCGAGCTACATGTAAATGATATGTAAATGAGTTACGGGTGGGCGGGGCTTGGTTTCACAGTTTGAAGCCCATTCATTATTTCCACTGGGATCTGAAAATCTCAAGCTCATTTCCAGATCATCAAATCTGCAACCCAGCGTTGATGATTAGGGTCCATTATGCTGGGCGCCGGTCGATCCTGAGTAGCCTGGTACCGAATCCTCATGTTAAGAAATATGCGGAGGCCCGTTGAGAAATTAATGTGTGGTTTGATTTCAGGCTCTCATCTCTCAGTGAGCTCTCAGCCTTGTGAACGGGGATCCCTACTGCAAGCTCCAGGGACAAAACCACAAACAGCCTCTATCTCTCACTTAGAGTCCCTACCACAGCGTCGCACCAGTAGGCACAACTCCCTCAGGATGCTGCAGAGACAGGTATGCTGCATTTGTCCAGCTTTAATGGTGCCTTGGTGGGTATAAGATTCTGATGGCCGCTGCGTTTTCTACCACAGGAGGCAATAAAGAGCGATTCTGTCGATTCGGCCCACCCCGGTTCCAGAGACAACCTCCTTTTGCACTGCTCCGAAGACCTTCTCCATCTCAAAGTGCCCAGCATTCCTCTGACGGGAGGCTCCGCCCCCTGCACGCCTCAGGCCACACCCCCTCTCCTCCCTCGCAGCCGGACAGCCAGCGTACAAACGAGCAGACACGTGTACAGCCAGCGCAGCATCCCCAGTCGCAAGGCCGCACACGGCCCACCAACACGAACGCTAAATCTTACAGACCCGCTCGTGGCCCCCAGCTCTGACGAGGCTGACGAGGAGGTACGGCAGATCATATCCTCCGTCCAGAGGAAAGCCGCCTCTCAGCAGATCAGACGTAGCCACACCTTATCTCCTTATGTTGCCGCCCCTCGCCAGTCACAGAACTCACCGCAGAGTGACAGTGGGGCTCACCAGCAGGGCTCGAGGGGCGGTAACCTGAGGAAATACTACAGCATGGATGCACATGGCCTCCTCACCCAACCCAGCTGCCCTCGCCGGCACTCCACACATGGCGAGGAGCTCCAGCAGCAGCCGGACGGGCCTGAGCAAAGTCGGCCACCCTGTCAAATGCGAGGCAGATCGGCGTCCCCGGTGCCCAGAAAGGAGAAAATGAGCCCACCCTGTATTTCTATAGACCCGCCCACTGACTTGCAGGTCCCGTCTCCTCCAGCCTCCAATCAGGAGAGCAGCACAGTCCTGCGGAGACGGGCGCCGTCGTTTGAGTCCGGCCTCGCACAGGAGTCCTTGGATCTTCCCGATAGTCCGCCGGTCGCCAAGCCCCTCCCACCACTAGAACCTCATTCGGAACCTCATTTGTCAGGCCGCCTGCCCCTCCCCCAGCTGTCCTTTGACCAGTCAGACGTCAGCTCCCTGAGCAGCCTCTCGGAGCTGCTGTCGGACAGCGACCAGTCCTCGCACTCCTTCCCTCTCGAGGCCCACTCGGAGAGCACGGGCCCCATCGGGAGCATAGTGGCGCAGAGCTCTTTCAGGAAGAGGGGGCTGGTCAGGATGGTCAGCTCTAGGGATTCCGCCAACCCGGATTCTGTTGCCTAGGCAACCCGAAACGGAAGGTTTTTTTGACAACGCACCCATCAGGTGGGAATTCGGAGGGAAACGAGTTCAGGAGTTATGCAATGAACAGAACTGAAATCCTTCCTAATCATATTGATTAGGGATACGGGAGAAACTGAGGTTGTGTGTTTGTTTGATCCACGTACTTACAAACCCATGCCATAACAGGGGTCTTCTACCTGTTGTCTTCAAACTGTTGTGATACTAAATAGCAGCCCTGAAATAATTGATCTATTTTAGTTACCATTAGAGCCCTATATTAAAATATGGTTGTTATAGAAGCCCATCCTGGATCCAAGGAGAATGCTAGCTTAGTTTAAGGTACTAAAACCTGAACTACGTGTTTCAATGTGGAAGTAAGTTCTATGTTTTTCTTTATGGCGTATTCGTAGACGGGGGCGACGCTGACAGGTCGTTGTCAAATCTTTTTAACGCGCTGCATGGCAGAATAATAAGGACTGTATGACTGACTGAGTGAGGGAAAGACGTTACGAAGTAATACCGTATATTTATTGAATGCAGGGATCGGCCTATTGTATTTTTATAAAAGGTCAGAGTTTTGCACATGGGTTGAGGAGAAGCGTGCTCAAAGACTTTTGTTTGTTTACTCTGGCAGTTTCTACGAAATATTTATTGGGAGTAAACAAACAAGCACTTCTGCTACCCGATTTCTTCTTCTTCGTTTTTTTTTGTTTTACGATTTTTTTTTTCAAGGCACCCAAGACTCAACGTCTTGACAAAGCATGTGAATGCAGGCTTAAATGCTTATTCAGTTACTGCTTCGACGAACACTTCTGCCAGTCAAGAAACGGAGGCGGAGTCTGGTATCTGATAAAACGTATGTTCACTTAGACACGCTCCAAAGCCATACCATTTAGATCGGTTCTTATGTCCTTATATGGTTGTTTCATTATGGTCATGTGATGAGAGAGCACCATTCCCCTTACAGTCTTTAGCGTATAGTTTATGTTGCCCTTCATGCTGGAGCAGCTAAATGGCTGAAAATTTCTGCATAGTTGACTTGTTGAGATGTGGCCAGTCATTCAGATTTCCTCACAGTGTTGGTGATGGGAACCAGTAGTCACGATGTCTACAACACAAATAAAGTTCATTTACAGTTTAAGAGGAACTAGAACTCATTAACAATCACCTGCAAGATTCCAAACTAACCAATACCAAAACTGTCCAAGTCAGACTCTTGAAAGTGAAGAACCTTAAACCTATAGAAATGCCATTATGGAGAAAAGGTTAACATTGTGCACTAGGATCCCAAAACTGGAAATCTGAGACATGGAGCACAGAAAAAGTAACCAACATTAAAGTCTTTTGCCTTTAAACCTTATAGAATCTTCTAAGAACTTTGGAGGTGTGGCTACAGATTTCTTTGACAAACTGAAAGTGAGTCCACTGGGGAAAAAAGGAAGAACTGACAAACTAAACACTGAAAAATGGGATATTATATTTATTTGTTGAAGCGTCTGTGTAATTTTCAGGTCAATTAATTTTCTTCCTAACACTGAAAACTGAGTAACTTGCACTGAATTGCCCATTTTGTCTGGAAATGAAAAATTAGGGTTGGCATGTTCTGAAATATGGGGGGTTCTGGGGAGTTTGGGCCCCCCTAATTAACCTCTTGGACCCTCTGAATCCTGGGGGCGGAGTCTATGAAAATACAGACATTATGACGGTGAGGCGTCTATTCGAAGAAAGAAAATAGATGCTGAAAACGAAGTTTAGGTAAAGCTCATTGTTTCAGCTGCTTCACCCGCAATCTATGAGCTTGGCTTTGGTGTTCTTAACCAGCTCCAGATGCAGCACTGGTTGTGTGCCTCAGGGTGGCGCTGTAGCAAATTGACTAGCTGATCCTTTGGTGGAGTTTGGTGGAAACTGAAGACAGAAGAGCAGACGTGTTAATCTGTGGAAGACCAACAACACTACAAAAGAGCATTTCCAGACGACGAACTCTCCATCCAAACATCTTGTTGGCATGGAAACATCAGAGACTCCAATGCTGGAGTAGCCAGCCAACATGGGAGCCTCTGAATACCAGGGGGTATTTCATAGGATGAAGGGTGGTCTCTGACTTGGTGGCAGCGCTAGGATAACTTGGAGGCATGACACTCTGGTTTCTATCATCACCACTTTCCAGTTTCACATCAAAGCCCCCTGAATGACTCCGTTTACGTCTTAACGAGTCACAACCATTTCAGTTATGCCGGATTTCTGAAAGGTTCCCTTTAACTACTCACAAAGTTGAGTGATGAAACATTTCTACCGTAAACACAGCGAATCAGTAATAAACCGCACTCTGTGATTCATAGTGGCTTTGTTTACACCTTTGTTGTACATGAGGATCATCAACTCAACATCAAACAAACAGCTGCACCCAGAAGGAGGTGTGGGAGTGCGGTGGTGTTGGGAAGGAAGATAAAGGTGACCAGGATCAATAACTGATGATAAATTTAGACTGATATGATCAATATTTATTGAGCTACACATACAGAAGTCTGTCTCCCAGTATGACGTCCGGCGGCCATGTTTGCTAACCCAACACGCCAGGCGTCTCGGGAATGGAGTTGTAGAGGTTCCTAATGGCATCCTGTGATAATCCATCCCATGCAGCTTGAACATCCTCACACAGTTCCTGCAGATGGTGTGGTAGGGGTGGAGTTGGAGTGACACCAGGCCTTCTGGTCATGTGACCACAAACCATTCATCTTGGTGCTGACCACGATGCCTCCACACACGGATTTGCTGGCCGTCTCCACCAAGACAAAAGTGGGACTCCGTCACTGGAGATGACCCGCTGCCATTCTGAGTCGCTCCATGACAGTCTGGCCCAACACTGGTGGTGTTAAGTTACAGTCATCGTGACAGTCTTGGTGCATGTAGTCCTGTGTGGTGCAGCCATCTGCCAATGGCTATGGCACTAACAGGATGAGTCATGGAGGGCATCGCTACTTGCTGCATGTCCGCAGTCGTAGATGTTGGATCAGTCCATTCTCTCGGTGGTCTCGGTGGTCTCCCAGATCCTTCATGTCAGTGGTGCATGCCTTCTTCTATCCACAGTGCCAACAGCGTGCTATGGTAGTATCTGTACAACTGCAGTGGGACCTCTTAAACTCTTCCAACTGCTGGAATCGGACTGTTCTCTGAGGCAGGATGCTCCCAACACAAAAGCATGAGTCAGAATGGAAGGAGGACGACCTTATATGGTCAGTCAGGTACAGCGACAAGGCCTACCCTTGCGTCACATGCACGGACGAGCATGAAACTTGAATCATCCTCGTGTCTCACAATCTCAAACCTACCCACCAAGTTTCGTACCTGTCGGTTGATTCCTTCTGGGTGCAGCTCATCTTTCGATGTTGAGTGTATTGTAAGATGAACCATTGGGGATAGCTCTGACCCCCTTGGGAGCCAACGATGGTTCTATATTCCATTGTTTACACAGCAGTCAAAGCTTCTTACCCTGTTTCTTTGCATCTACAGCTCTGAGAAGTACATTTCTTCCATCAGCCTTTGGTACAGCAGGGTTGGTACTTTGTTCTGAAATCACAACGTGTACCTTTACTTCAAGTGTTGGCGTGTACTTTGCACCACGATGTTCCGATCGCTGTGGTGTCCTGCGGTGGACTGAGAAAGACGAGGAAATCTAAGGGCTTTTAAACACTGATCATGTTGTTCATGGGTTACGAAGCGTTAAATGTTCATTCATTTCTGTGTTTCGGTACTGAAATTGTGAAAGGTCTGTCTAACGAAGTCCGTGGGAAGGCTCACCCGTGCAGTGTTCACCTTTATACCCCGCAGCAGTTTGACCCAGAGAGGTGCCTTTGGACTGTTTCATGATGAGATTTCAGGGCGAGGCTGGACTTGGAGGTTGCTTTATTCAGGGCACTGAAAAATGTTGATCGTGGACGTCAATTGACTGTTTTTTTATTAAAGACAATAAAGTTTATTGAAGAGCATGAAACAGTTCTGTAGTTTTCTGAAACGAACGGCAAGGAGGACGTACATTATATCTACATATCGTACTATATACATATAATATATACATGTAATATACATACAGTTTAGTTAAAACTACATTAACATGGTCTTTATATGCATGTATGTGTGTATGTGTTAGATATCGACGCTGTCCAAAGAAAAGCGTGTATCTCCATTTTAGCTGATTTTTATTTTAATGTCTCATATGATCACATGACCTGCTGTTTACACTGTGTGTGAATTTCATGAAGAATGGACCGACAGAAATGGCCCTAAACTGCTTAACTGACGTCTGGTTCCATTGACTTCCATTTAAATTAAATTAAGGTTTTTGGCCTCTACTGTAAAGTTGCCATTTTGGAGATACCTGTTTTTCTTTGGAAAGAAAACATCGATGATATGTATGTATATATGTGTGTGTACATATATGTATTTATATATATATATATATATATATATATATATATATATATATATATATATATATATATATATATATATATATATATATACACATGTATATATACACATTAGTTGTACAGTAAGATGGGATAGAGGGGTCATACACCTTACCATACAGGTAAACCATACACTGTAAGTGCTTTCACGGACTTATGCTGAGAAAAAGTACTTTATTTCAGGCAGGTCCTGAAAAAGGTCAGTTTCCCAATGTCAAACTGGAATGGAAACAGAAACCCAACAGGCAGCTCTGACCTTTAAGCTACCTGCCATTCACATATAAACATCCTGCATAAACAGCAGTTAAAAGTGGAATTAAGCTACTAACACTGAGAGGAATGTGGGCGGCTGGGACATGGATTCATGTGTACCAATTTCTCACGTACCCCTGTACTGCAAATTTGACAGAAACTGTTTAACTGGATGATGCTTAATGTAAAGAACATTGCAAAACAAATGAACATTTCAAAAAACAAAATTACTAAAACAAAAACAAAAGAATATTTATGAAAAGCAAAATTACAGAAACTAATTTACAAACAAAAACAAATGTACATTTCAGAAAACGAAATCACAAAAACAAATTTACAGACAAAAAATGACATTTTAAAAAACAAAATTACAAAAACAAAAAAAATTTACAAACAAAAACAAATGAACATTTCAGAAAACGAAATTACAAAAACAAATTTACAAGCAAAAAAATGATATTTCAAAAAACAAAATTACCAAAACAAAAACAAAAGGATATTTCCAAAAAACAAAATTACAAAAACAAATTTACAAACAAAAACAAATGAACATTTCAGGAAACAAAATTACAAAAACAAATTTAATAATGGCATTTTAAAAACCAAAATTACAAAAACAAATTTACAAACATAAAAATGGCATTTCAGAAAACAAACTTACAAAAACTAATTTACAAATGATAACAAATTTTTCAACTTTTCAGGAACAAAACCTAATTTAAAAGATGTGAAACTTTTACCGAAACACAAACTGCGAACCCTGACGGATTCTGACAGGAAGTGCTCGTTGCGGACCCTTGTCAATCAAACTCTTTGCCGGTGATAGAGTGAGTGGAAGTAAGAGACGATGAGGTGACGTCTTCCACTTAGAGTCGGAGATGTTAAGGAAAGTAAGTGGGCTGAAATGCTAGCTATAGTGGAGAACCAGCTAGCTAGCTTAAGATGGCTGAGAGCTTTTTGCAAAACAGCCCACCTTTTACAGCCCACATGGTTTAGAGCCCCCTGTTTGCCTCTTTCTTCTCTCTGCTCTTTTAAAACCTCTAAGGAGCTTCAACAGGAAAAACGTGCCAGCCAGCTGGATAAAACACGAGCCACAAAACAGACAAAGCATGCTTTAGCGTTGTGACCATACGTCTATTAGAGTTTAGCCAACTTAAGCCACAGTAGCCCTGGATGAACAAACTGCACACTGGTTGTAAACAGTAGCTTGAATTTGGTGGCACTACAGCACCAGCTGCATTCCCATGTGGCATATTTATCGGTAGCTCTGTGCATAAAACTCCAAGTAGAATATTTTCAGTTTAAATCTCTTAGTTAAAAATGCAGCCAGGATTTAAACTCGGCTCCGTACTCACCAGCTCCTCGTTCAAATTTCCCCATTCCACCTAAATCCTGGCACTGACATCCAGCTCCTTATTCAGCAGCTTCCTGTTTGAACTTTTTAACATTCCACCTTAAATAGTGCAGCATTTTATTTCTGGTGTTGACGTTGAGTTCCTTATTTGGCTTCATCTTGTTCAGATGTTCCCATTCCACCTTAAATAGTGCAGCATTTATATTCTAGTGCTGACATTGAGCTTCTTCTTATTAAGTTTTAACACTCCACCTTAAATATTGCAGCATTTATGTTCTGGTGCTGACACTCGGCTTACTCGCCAGCTTCTCGTTGAAATTTTCCCATTCCACCTTAAATATTACAGCATTTTCATCCTGCCACTGATATCCAGCTCCTTCTTTAGCAGCTTCTTCTTCAAATTTTAATATTCCGCCTTAAATAGTGGAGCATTTATATTCTGGTGCTGACATACAGCTTCCTATTGGCCAGTTTCTTGTATGAATTTCAACACTCCACCTTAAATAATTCAGTATTTTGCATTCTGACGTTGACATTCGGCATCTTTGGCACCATGTGTGATTTTTTATTCCACCTTAAATGCATCCTGGCACTAATAATCAGCTCCTTATTCCCCAGGTTCTTTTTCAAATTCTCCCATTCCACCTTAAATAGTGCAGCAGTTATCTCAATGTCTGAAAGTGCCAGAGGGCAACTGGTGCACCATGTAAGGTGGGATGAGAAAAGGTGTCCTTGTGTCCTTAAAATGTTTCCAGCATGACAGGAATAACTGGGAGAAGTTGAATATGAGTGACAGAATGTAGGATGAGGAAGACCCCTCCAGAACCGGGGTCTACCAATCTGCACCTTGAATCCAGTTTCCAGTCCAGGGACTTTAAAGTCTTTGGTAGGTGTGGCCAGCAGATTACATCAGGGGTTTCCTTTTAATCTGGGTTCTACAAAAATCTCTTCTGAAATGATCAGAACCCGTGTGGGATTTGGTCTTAGAGGTGGTGAGCGTCTATCTCGGAGACGGTGAGCGTCTATCTCGGAGGCGATGAGCATCTATATCATGGGCGGTGAGCGTCTATCTTGGAGCCGGTGAGCGTCTATCTCGGAGGTGGTGAGTGTCTATCTCGGAGGTGGTGAGCGTCTATCTCATAGGGGGTGAACGTCTATATGGAAGTGGTGAGCGTCTATCTCTGAGGTGGTGAGTGTCTATCTCTGAGAGGTGAGCGTCTAGCTTGGAGGCGGTGAGCGTCTATCTCGGAAGTGGTGAGCGTCTATCTCGGAAGTGGTGAGCGTCTATCTCATAGGGGGTGAACGTCTATATGGAAGTGGAGAGCGTCTATCTCTGAGGTGGTGAGTGTCTATCTCTAAGAGGTGAGCGTCTATCTCGGAGGTGGTGAGCGTCTATCTCGGAAGTGGTGAGCGTCTATCTCGGAAGTGGTGAGCGTCTATCTCGGAAGTGGTGAGCGTCTATCTCTGAGGCGGTGAGCGTCTACCTCTGAGGTGGTGAGCATCTATCTCGGAGGTGGTGAGCGTCTCTCTCAGAGGCGGTAAGCGTCTAGCTTGGAGGCGATGAGCGTCTAGCTTGGAGGCGGTGAGCGTCTATCTCGGAGGTGATGAGCATCTATATCATAGGCGGTGAGCGTCTATCTCGGAAGCGGTGAGTGTCTATCTCAGAAGTGGTGAACGTCTATTTTGGAGGCCGTGAACGGTATCTCTGAGGCGGTCAGCATCTATCTCGGAGGGGGTGAGCATCTATCTCGGAGGGGGTGAGCGTCTCTCTCGGAGCCGGTGAGTGTCTATCTCGGAGGTGGTGAGCGTCTATCTCGGAGACAGATGAGCATCTATCTCGTAGGCGGTGAGCGTCTATCTCAGAGGTGGTGAGCGTCTATCTCGGAGGTGGTGAGCGTCTATCTCGGAGACAGATGAGCATCTATCTCGTAGGCGGTGAGCGTCTATCTCAGAGGTGGTGAGCGTCTATCTCAGAGGTGGTGAGCGTCTATCTCGGAGCCAGTGAGTGTCTATCTCAGAAGTGGTGAGCGTCTATTTTGGAGCCGGTGAGTGTCTATCTCGGAGCCAGTGAGTGTCTATCTCAGAAGTGGTGAACGTCTATTTTGGAGGCCGTGAACGGTATCTCTGAGGCGGTCAGCATCTATCTCGGAGGGGGTGAGCATCTATCTCGGAGGTGGTGAGCGTCTATCTCGGAGACAGATGAGCATCTATCTCGTAGGCGGTGAGCGTCTATCTCAGAGGTGGTGAGCGTCTATCTTGGAGGCGGTGAGCGTCTATCTCAGAAGTGGTGAGCGTCTATTTTGGAGCCGGTGAGTGTCTATCTCGGAGCCAGTGAGTGTCTATCTCAGAAGTGGTGAGCGTCTATCTCGGAGCCAGTGAGTGTCTATCTCGGAGGCGGTGAGCGTCTATCTCAGAGCCGGTGAGCGTCTATCTCAGAGGTGGTGAGTGTCTATCTCGGAGCCGGTGAGCGTCTATCTCAGAGGTGGTGAGTGTCTATCTCAGAAGTGGTGAGCGTCTATCTCGGAGCCAGTGAGTGTCTATCTCGGAGGCGGTGAGCGTCTATCTCAGAGCCGGTGAGTGTCTATCTCGGAGCCGGTGAGCGTCTATCTCAGAGGTGGTGAGTGTCTATCTCGGAGGCAGTGAGCGTCTATCTCGGAGGCGGTGAGCGTCTATCTCGGAGGCAGTGAGCGTCTATCTCGGAGCCGGTGAGCGTCTATCTCAGAGGTGGTGAGTGTCTATCTCGGAAGTGGTGAGCGTCTATCTTTCAAACATGAAATATTAAATAGACTCCTACAATAATCAATAATAGGCTAAACGTGGTTAAGGTTATAAGTGGTTATAGGTGGTTATAAGTGGTTATAGGTGGTTATGAGTGGTTATAGGTGGTTATGAGTGGTTATAAGTGGTTATAGGTGGTTATAAGTGGTTATAAGTGGTTATAAGTGGTCATAGTGGGATAATCCTTGGACAAATGTGGGTACCACTTTAGAATAAGACTACCCTTATAAAGAGTTAATGAATGATTTATAAGGAGTTTACTAATGGTTATTATTTAGATCATAAACCTCAAAATCATTAATAAGCAGTTACAACACATACATAAGATCGGCAGCAGTGACCAGTTGTTAATCTAACAGTGACCAATCATCTTTTCCATCAGTCCACACAAACCCTGTCAGCTTCAAAACATATTCATATACATTGTATGTTGGATCTCATTTTATTAATGTGTTATAACTGCTTATTAACACTTTGTAAAGTGGTTATGACCTAGCTAATAACTAAGGGTAGCCTTTTTCTAAAGTGGTACCCAAA